>PVJH01011394.1:0-68115 GCA_004026705.1 Nesogale talazaci
TCATTCGTCCTGGTAGAGTAGTGGCTGACACTGGGCTGTTAACTGTAAGGCTAGTCCCTCTTCAGAAGAAAGAAGAAGCTTTCCACTTCTATAGAGTGACAGTCTCCCAAACTCACAGGGGCAATTCTACCCTGTCCTATAGGGTAGAATTCCCATCACTTGGAATCAAGTCAATGACAGTGAGTTTACAGTGAGTTTGTTGTCTTTCTCTTTGCTACTAACACTTAAAATGCAGCTATCAGTAATTACGGATGTATCGTTATTGCATGTTTGATGAATTTCAAACTAAAGCATTGATAACACTTTCAATTTCTTCATCACTAACTTTAATTTGAATTATGTAATAGATGTATTGACTGAATTACCTTGCATGTACATAAATATTAACCTACCACAGATAATATTGTACTTCAGATCCTGAAATGTCCTTTTTTGATGATAATTTGAGATCTTTCCTCTTGAATCTGTCATTTTGGGATGAGTAAACCACATGACTGTTAGAATCAAAATTGCCAGTAACAATCCATTGCAGCTGACTAATGCCCAGGATATGGCGCTTTATGAATTCCATTTTATTTTTGACAAGTTCCATTGTCCTTTGATTCCTATTCCATACATTGCAAGTTTGAATATAAATAAATGTTTGCAGTGTCTTTTCCTCATGGTGAGTGGTGCCCCATCAGCAAATGAAAGTCTCAGTGGCCTTATTCTTTCTACAGCATTATGGTCAATAGTTTGATTTGAGAAGGCAGCTTGTGCTCAGTCATACTTTGCATGCCTTTTGACATGAGGAGTTTTATATCTGACAGTGTTCTGCTGATATTCATGGGGTTGTCTGTAACAAGCAATGGTCCCCTGCTATTCATAAGCTTTTTGGTGGCTAATGCCTCAGGAATGAAAAGCCATGTCCTTCTTCATAGTCTGTTTTGCTGTGGAAGCTTTGCTGAAACCTGTTCACTTGGGGCGGCCCTGCCAGTATTTGAAATAGCAGTGACATGGTTTTCAGTGTCACAGCAACAGACAAGCCATCACATTAAACTAACAGTCAAATGGTAGAATGTCCGAATTAAAACTAATATATGATCCTGCCATCCCGATACTTGGTATGTACTCTAGGAAGTGAGAACCTTTGAGACCCATATGCACTGCAGCACAGTTCACGACCGCAAGAAGATAGGATCGTATGCCTCTCGGTGGAAGAGTGCAGCAACCGGATATGGCAAACACACAATGGGATACTGTACAACTTTAAAAAATAAAAAAAATATGAATCTTTAGAACAGTTGGCTGAGCCCCGGTGGCATAGTAGTTGAGTGCGGGACTGCGGCCCACGGCCTTGATGATTCAAATCCAGCAGCGGCTCTCCAGGAGCAAGGCTGGGTAGCTCCCACGACCACCAGAGGGCAGTGATGCCCCCCCAAAAATTTTTTTTAAAAAGAACAGATGGTAAAATGGACGCATTTGGAGCATATTATGCAGAGTATAATAAGCTAATCACAAAAGGTCAAATAATAAATAAAATATTATTTTTAAAAATCAAGAAAACTTTTTCACAAGATAAGCATTGCTTAAGAGTAGGCGGGAAGGAGTCAGTCACTGACTAAAGCATAAACACATATTGACTTGTATGGAGAAAGCAAATGAACTAATTAACTACTTACAAAATAATGAGAAGAATCACCTAGAGTTCAACAATAATACCGAATTAGAATATGATAAACCATTTATATCATACAGTATCATAAGAAGGTTTAAGTCTGTCGCACTAGAACTTCTTTTTCTTTCTATTTTTTTTAGCATCACTGCCCTCTGGTGGTCGTGGGAGCTACCCCGCACTGCTCCTGAGAGCCATCGCTGGATTTGAACCGCCAAGCCCACAGGCCGCCATCCCTCACTCAACCACTTGTGCCACCGGGGCTCAGCCCTCCCACTAGAACCTCTTGAGCTGTTATGCACTTAAATTCTCCTCTTACTGTCCTCATTTATCATTTCAGAGCAACTGATTTACATTACTTTACTGACATTGCCATGGAAAAGGACTGTAACAAAACAAAAACACAACCTCTTGCTCTTTGGAGTGTCATTCCTCAAAATACTGAATTCTTCAAAAGAGTATAATGCCCAAGGCAAAATAGAGTTACTAGTTTATTTAGCCCATAGCTTGTTTTAAAATGACTTTTAGAAATCATTTTTCTTCAAGGTAATGTTCAAGGAACATTGAAAGGCAATGACTTGAATGGGTTACCCCATCTCCACGAACTCCAGAAAACAATTTCATTTGAGAATGCATGCTATGACTTGCTTAACAGTTTCTCCTTGATAGCATTATCATTGTTTGTCCTATATCTTCTAAAATTCCCAGTCATATAATTTTTCATAATTACATATTTGGATTATTGAACAACAACAAACAAAGAAAAAAACAGGATACTTCAAAATCCTTGTTTTTAAGATACCCAATAAGTGGCAACTCAAGACTACATATATTTATTATTTTGATATTCTCTTTGCCTTTTTATGCCATGTCTTTGTCCAGCAGGGATAGTCTTGCCTTTTTCAGTGAGCATTATTGAAAATTTTACTCTATCTCCAACCCTCATGGTTTGTGAAAATTATGTTCAGTCACCTAAACTGTTAATTTGTACAAACCAACGATCCATGTATTTTGAAGTTAAAAAGTACTCTATATGTGGATACCTTTCTTTTCTGAACAGTGCTTTGAATCCTGTACCACTGGCTAAATTAACAGTAATATCATGGAACCACCATATGCCCCATGGAGATGATGTATATGTTCTCCAATAAAATAATAATGTTGTAAATTAGGGTCATATTGAACCTACAGATACAGAAATTATTTTGATCTTCCCCTTAACTACAGTCCTAATCTCAGAAAAATTAGTTCCTAAGACATAGCCCTGATCCTCATGAAAAGATCGCTTTCTCTCCTGAAAAGATCACTGAAGATGTGGATAGCAAAGTATAGTGAAGAAACCAGATCGTGCCCAGTTATCAGAAAGAATAAGGTCTTGGTGTTTTTGGTTTGTTTTTTTTTTTTGGGGGGGGGACATCATGTCTTGGGTTTTTAAGGTTTGTTTTAAAAGTCCTCACAGAAGAAGCACAGCAACCTATGTGACCCAAGGATTGTAAGTAAAAATATTCAAGTCCAAATGAGAAAACAGTATTAGAGTTTAACTTCTGAACAACAGCTTTGCAGAAAGCAATGGATGGCAGTGAGAGTCCAACCCCAGTAAATACCCCAAGTAAATACCCTTTCAACATGAAACAGGGACGGGAAGGGTCTGGCTACCAAAGCACATTGTAGGGTGGGTCACTGTAGCTGTAGCTTGGTTAACAGGTGGCACTTTGTCATGTGATCCTTTTGATCCAATATATACGCGGTCCAGTTTTAATATTGTCTGCTTTCTTTTCAATTGAATCAGGAGTGCTGATGATGTGACGCACTGAGCTGTGATCCACAGATCAGCCATTTGACTCTAGCAACAGCTCTGCTGGAGAAGTTTTAGTCTTGGAAACCCACAGTGGCAGTTCCACCCTGTCCTATAGGGTCATCAGGAATTGGAATCAACGCTATACCAGGGATTTGGTTTTTGTTCTTTTCTATTTTTTTCTTTTTAGTCTAGTCACTTTTTTTTTTGGTTCTATTGTTTGCTTGCTTCCTGTTTGTGTTTTCTATGGTTTTCTGTACATGAAATTCAAGATAGGTAACTCTATAGAGACAGTAACTGGATAAATCACTTTCTGGTGGCGGACAGCTTACGCATTGCTCTGTGATCTGTAATGTCTGCGGTTCAGAACCACCATCTCCGCCCAGGAGAAAGGTGGGACCTTCGACCCCCAGAAAGAGTTGCAGTCTCTGAATTCACAGGGGCCCGTCTAGCTTGTCTTAGGGTAACTATGAGCCAGCATCAACTTGATGGCAGTGAGCTTTGAGTTTAGGGGGAAATTAGGGAGATTTGGAGGTAAATGGGGAGCTAACAACAACGCATACAAGAAGGAAGAAAGGTTTGAAAATTGTGTTAATGACCATGCACTCTTTTGAATTTAACTGAGTTATTGAAATGCTTGATAAGTGAATTACACATAAGTGAATTACACATCAATTAAACTGTTTATTGGAGACAGAGTGTGGCACCCCATCAGGCTGGATGGAAAACCACTCACAAATGTCAACACAGACCTTGAACTATTTATAGGCTCCTCTCTGTTTGTCAATTACATTTCTTTAGTTATTGTTATTTTGTCCTGGCTTTCTGCTGCTGTTGTTATTGTTTTGTTGGTTTTGACTTTCCTTGTTGTTGTTTTTGGTTTGCCTTGTTTTTGCACTTATTAATGTTTCCTCATGTCTATCCAGATAAGATAGGTGGGATAAGTAATTTGGAGATAAAAAGAATGGGACCAATGGTTCCGGAGGATACAGGAGAAGGGGAGAAAGGAAATGTGGAGGGACCAACCCAAGGAGAAGGGAACAATAAGTGATCCAAAATCAGTGGCGAGGAGGGTGTAAAAGGCCTGGTAGGACTTGATCAAGGGCAATGTAACCAAGAGGAACTACTGGAACCCAAATGAAGGCAGAGCATAATGGGACAAGAGGAAAGTAAAAGGAAATAGAAGAACTAGGAGGCAAAGGGCATTTATAGAGGTCTAGTTACAGGCATGTACATATGTAAATATATTTATATATGATGACTAGAAAACATCTATGTGCATATATTTGTAGGTATAGTATAATAGACACAGATGGACATTGGGCCTCCACTCAAGTACTCCCTCAATGCAAGAACACTTTGTTCTATTAAACTGGCACTCCATGATGCTAACCTTTCTGACAAAATCGCCAAAAACAAAATGGGTGTATAAACAAATATGGTGAAGAAAGTGGATGATGCACACGTAGCAAATAATAAAATGCCTGGAGTCTTAAAGGCTTGAAGGTAAACAAGTGGCCACCTATCTCAGAAGCAACAAGGCCCACATGGAAGCATACCAGTATGTGTGGTCACGATGTGTCAAAGGGATTAGGTATCAGTCATCAAAGAACAAAAAATCATATCATTGAGAATGAGGGACATTGCAGAGTGGGGACCCAAAGTCCATCTGTAGACAACTGGATATTCCCTTACAGAAGGGCTGTGGAAAGGAGATGAGCCAGTCAGGGTGCAGTGCCTCAATGATGAAACATACAACTTTCCTCTAGTTCTTAAATGCTTCCTTCCCACCACTATAATAATCTCAATTCTACCTTACAAATGCATCCACACCAGAGGATGTACACTGGTAGAGATAGGAACTGGAGACACAGGGAATCCAGAACAGATGAACCCTTCAGCACCAGGCCTGAGAGTGGCGATACTGGACAGGTGGAGGGAAGGTGGGGTAGAAAGGAGGAACTGATTACAAGGATCTACATATAAGCCTCTCCCTGGGGAATGGACAACAGAAAAGTGGGTGAAAGGATGTTGGACAGTGTAAGACATGACAAAATAATAATAAAAATAATAATAATAATAATAATAATCAAGAGTTCATGAGGGAGGGGGTAAGGGGGAGTGGGGGGCAAAAATGAGGAGCTGATACCAACGGCTCAAGTAGAAAGTAAATATTTTGAAAATGATAATGGCAACAAATGTACAAATGTGCTTGACACAATGGATGGGTATATAGATGGTAATAAGAATTCTATGAGTCCCCAATAAAATGATTGGAAAATAAAACTTTTAAAAAAATGGCCTGGGGGCTGAGCCCCGGTGGCGTAGTGGTTGTGCGCGGGACTGCAGCCCACTGGGTTGGAGGTTCAAATCCGGCAGCAAGGCAGGACCTCCTATTCCCACCACCAGAGGGCAGTGATGCCCCCAAAGCAAACAAAACAAAACAAAATGGCCTGGATTTGTCTAGATCCATCATTAAATACCATTGCTTTTGTTTGGCAGTATTTTAATATTCTCTGGTTCCTGTTAGTTTGTTGTGTTTTCTTTTTGTGGGCATCACTGCCCCCTGGTGGGAGTAGGAGAGCCAGCCTTGCTCCTGGAGAGCTGCTGCTGAATTTAAAGCACCAATCTTGTCGGCCACAATCCGCACACAACCACTACTCCACCCGGGGCTCAGCGCCCCCATTAGTTTTATTGTATCCAAGAACCCTGAGGAAGAAGCAGATTTAAATTCAGGGAGGCTTAAGTGAGGTTAACTGATTTGCTCAGTCATGGAGCTCAGAGTAAAATGACCCTTCTTCTCATGCAGTGGAAGCAGGAGTAAGGCTGCTGCCCTCTCTAATGCTAACAAATTACGTAAGACAGAGACGATAGCCCTGAGGAGTCTCCCCGATCCACCCCCACATTAACTGAAGAACAGATCGACTTCTCCCTCCTCTCACATCCTATTGCACTTGCCATCTTGTTTTAAACATTTAATAAGTGAATAGGTGAAGGCTTTGAGTGCACACTTCTAGTCCTTAATTACTTAGTATGACAACCAGAAAGAGGAATCTAGTCTTTTGTAGATTCACAAAGTTTGATGTAATATCATATTCTAAATAAATATTTTATTTGACAATCAGATTATTTATCTGATTATCTGATTATTATTAATCAGATTATTAATTTAGCAACCACATTGGAAAACACAGGCTGCTCCTAAGATGTTTAGAAAAAAAGAAAGTTTTGGTGGAAGTATGCCAGTAAATTTCTCATTATTAGTGTTACAGCTCTTTTAGAATTTGTCTAGCAGGTCTTCCAGTTTTTCCGGAAAGCCCCGCAGAAAAAAAAATTCTTGATTACTGAATTCATACTTCATCATCATCATTTTAATCACCTTTTTTGTCAAGGCATTTAATTCCCTTGTCCTTCTGGGTGAATGTGCTCACCTTACACATACTCCTAAAAAGTCAGCTTTCAGTCATTACAGTGCTTAGGTTAGAGACAAGGTTAAAGCAACAGACTATTTACACTTATCTGCCCATCTCATAGATAAGATTTGTTAAGATACACAATCAAGAAATTTCCCTGGTTTAAAAAGCAAAAGTTTATTGGTATATAGTTCAACAACATACATAGCAAACGTTCACACACTTTGAAATAGTTCAATCATACTCAAAAGAGCTGTGTAATCATCACCACAATAAATTTTAGAGCACATCTTCCTTGTATTCATTGTTGTTAGTGCCCCATTTCACCACAACCTTCCCTGTCATGGCCCTAGGAAACTGTTAATCCAGTTGTTGTCTCTATAGATTTACCTATCCTGGATTTCATATACAGGATGCTTATATTCATAGACATAAGAAACCCAAGTAAAAGAAACAATCCAACAACAAAGAGAATTAAACAGCAAACCACCTCAAATGAAAACATTAAATGTTAAAAGAGGAACAAAATTAAAATGGGTCCCAAAGAAGATTGAATGACAAGGTTTCACGTTTTAACTTAACATCTGCACTCATCCACCCTCCAATGCTCTGTGTCTGATCGCAAATTCTTTCCCATTCCGAGTGCATGGCCAGGTGGGATTTTCTGGAGCCTTACTCCACCTAATGACCCGGAAGATGGATTGTGGGATTTCACTATCATCCATAGCCTTCTGCAAAAAGGTTAGAATGTAAGCCTTAATATCTTTCCCTACATATTTACAATCTTTGGGTCATCCAGGCTGATGTGCTTCTCCAATGTGGACCTACCTGCTGTCTCACTTAGATGACTGCTTGTTCTTTAAAATGACTTTAGATTCTATTCTTTGTGGTAGTCCGACACCATCTGCTTTCCTCTCCACATTTTGCTGTAGGACCTATATCTTCATGAGGGCACACAGGGAGCAGAGCCCTGTTATAAGAACTGTTAGGTAGTCAGAACAGGGACCAGGGTGTCCGTCTGTCTTAAGAAACCTTCCTTGAACAGTCCCCCAGCACACCTCCTGTCTTTTTTAGTAACGATCTCCCAAACTCAAGTTTTGTGTCCCAATCTTAGTGACTGTGCTTGTAGTTCTTCCAAAGTATCCTTCTGTCCTCAAGCATGCCCTTTGGATCTGCTCTTATGCCTAACATTTTCCTCCCCAATTCTTACTCGTTCTACAACATTTAGCTCAAGCCTTTTTCTCCTCTGACAAGCATTCTTGAATATCCCTGGAATCACCAGTTTATGTTTATTTCTAGAATAGCATTTATCACATTTGGCTGTACTGAGTTGTCAAATTCTGGAGGTCCAACATCTTCTCTGATTCATCTTTGCATCTTCTGCCAGTGGATATTACTGGCAGAATAGGTTCTTCTCACCTATTTAAAATGGAAATGTAAGAATATTAAATTGTACAGGAAATACAGATTACTTTCTAACCCGGGTCCAGGATTCATTAATGCCTTGAAGTCCATTAGGTAGTCCTACTAAAGTAATTATGATTGTTTATTACTTGAGGAAGTAGTACGGGGGCCACATCTGATCTATTCTGTCTACAGGTGGGAGAAGCATTCTTCTACTCCATACCAGCCCAAGGCAGAGGCCAGACAAGCCTCCCCGCTCCATTGTCTTTTTATTTTTACCATATTCTGAAAGCACCATTCCTCCCACAACACCTTCCTTCTCTACTTGGCTTGCCTTGGCCACACAGAACTCACATCAACACTCATGTTCATGGGGGTTTATTAGGAAGATTGATAGGTTACCACAAGTCAGGATCAGAAAACATGAAGCATATCATCCTCTTGTTCACGGCAGCATCTCTTTTCACACAGTGGCCACATCTCCTCTCTCTTGTCCTCAGCCTCTCAGTCACATGGTATTTTGCTTTCTGCCTCCTTTGGCCAGAAAACCCACTTGCCACTCTGCCTCATTGCCTCATGGTCCTCAGGCTCTCTCAGCTCAGGTACTCTTTGTCCACATGGCTCGTTTGCTGCAGCCTCTGCCATTTCAGATAGGTACTTTATTTCTTGTTTTGTTTTTGTTTTTGGGGCATCACTGCCCTCTGGTGGTGGGAGTAGGAGGCCCAGCCTTTGATTCTGTGGAGCCGCTGCTGGAATTGAGCCTCCATCCCAGTGGGTCGCAGTCCCACGCACAACCCCTATACCACTGGGGCTCAGCCTATTTCTTGATAGTCCCTAAGTTCTCTGTTTCTGAGATCTCTCTCTCTCTCTCTCTCTCTCTCTCTCTCTCAATAGTTTTATCGTCATATATGGCATGCATGATATGTTAACATGCATTGTATAAATTAATCACTTGTATTAAGAAGTGTGTGCGGTCATGGCTGCAGTCAATTTCAGGACACTTTCTTCTTATACTCCTTGTTAGCTCTTCATTTACCCCCAGCTTCTGCTGCCATGCCCCTAGGTAATGATTAGTCCAGTTACTGTCTTTATAGATGTACTGACCCAGGATTTCATATACACAAAACCATACAAAACACAAACAAAAACAACTATGACAATGACTTGTCAGAAGATAGAAAAACCTCAAAGTAAAACAGAAAGCAGAAAATATTAAAAACTGAAACAACTTTAAAGTTGGTCAAAAAGGAGATCAAATGTTAAGATATTACATACTTACCTAACTATGTCTGTCACAATTGACTTTCCAATGCTTTCAGTCTGATAGCAAGACTATTTATATCCCTGCACTATGGTTAGAGAGGATTCCAAGGAGGCTTCCTCCATGTGGGAAGCCTGTAAATGGCTTTCTATTTTCCAAAGCTTTCTGTAAACCAGGTGTTCCTCCGAATTTGAATTCTTAATCTGTTCCCTCATTTGCATCTGACTGTTACTGTTTTTAATCCCTGGATTACACAGGTTAGTGTGCTTCTTCATGTGGACTTATTTGATGCCTCTGTTGGATGGCTGCTTATTTTAAGGCAAGTCTTTAGGATCCCAAGCTCAATTCTTCCTTCTAACCAAATAGCATCTGCTTTCTGATTTACACTTTGCTGTAGCACCCATATCTTCAGTGATCTTGTCATGAGAGCAAGTATCGAGTAGGGCCATGTCATGTATATATATATATATATATGTAAACATATATGTGTGTATATATGTATACATATGTAGATATGACATGGCCCTACTCAACACACCCACATATGGTTTATATATGTCTCTGGTTCCCTTTAGACACATCATGATTATTTTATAATTTTTATGATAGAGAATATCAATGATCCTCCTGGTGCCTAAAGTAATTTTATGATATTGTAATTAATTTAGCCAATTATGCTTTGGGCCGTGTGTGTTGTGCTGTCACTGAAAGGGACGTCATGTGAAGCCCTCCATAGCTCTTCAAGAGAAAGACAGGACTTCCCACTCTAAAGCAGTGTCTTAGAAACCCAAAGAGGGACTTTCTGCTCTGTCTACAGGGTCGCTTAGAGTCAGCATCAGCTTTCTGGCATTGAGTTAGTGAGTCATACATTTTAAAACACTACCGAGAAAAGGAAATGATGCATGTGCAGGGCAGCTTCTCAGACTATACAATACATAAATTGTTGAATTGTACAGATTAAGCTCTTAGGTTGGTAGACACTATTTATAAAAACAGTGGGGTTGGTGATAGGATCAAACTTTCTAAAACACTTATTCTAAAACAAAGGCAGAAACATGCCTATCAGATGAATGTATGTGTATGGAAGTTATATAATTGTGTGTTAACTTGAAGATATGAAAAGTGTGGTGTGAAAGCTAGTTTGTCAATCACATCACAGCATGATGGTACCTCTTTGTGGGCATGACCTCCGAAGGGGCGCTCTGGTACTCTCCCCTGGGAAGCTCATCCTGGGACATTCTTTCTGCTTCACCTTCCTGTGGGCAAGCCATGTGGCCGAGACGAGCCAGAGCCTTGGAGACGCATCCACTGCCATCAGATCTGCAAAACTTTGCATCCACCGACCTGCCTGTATTTTGTTTGCATCATTTCTTGCTGCTACATGCGTCTGAAGAGGGACTTATGGGCTAGTGTAGGACTTACTTAAGGGCATCATCTGGACTGGGTTGGAAAGTTTGCTATATATAATTTCTTCTTGATATAAATCTCTCTCTTACACACACACACACGTTACTGGATTTGTTTCTCCAGTCAATCTGGCTTCATACAGCATCATAAGAAAGCAAGGAGAGCATTACAATTGTAAATATATGGCAGTCCGGAGACACCATTCTTTGGGCATCCTCAAAGCAAGAGATCCGAACCAAAGTCAAGCCATGACCAATTTCATAACCTTAGGCTAGCAGGTCACATGCTTCTCACACTAGAGCATTTCAGCCTAAAGTTCAAGGGACACATCAGCCTTAAATTCAAGGGACATGTCAGTTCCTTAAATCTGTTACAGTTGAGTTTGAGATGAAGTCAGAACATTTAGTGGGTTTCCAGAGCAAGTCCTTCTGTGTGACCTATAAAGGATGTTGTACACCTTCAAAGGACAGAGACTTACATTCCAGTATTCTATACTCATATATATATATATATATATATATATATATGCACAGAGCCTACCTCGCCAAGAACTCTATAGAAACTAGGTCAAAAGTGTCTCGTTAGGGACATGGATCCAAATATATTCTCCCCTTTGGGTCTATTTAAGTATTGTTAAGTATTATTTTTTCCTGATTGGAGGTTGTCACACCTAGTTTATCTACCAACATAAGCGCAATTGTCTTCTTAGAGATAAACTTGGGCTCCTCACAGGTCCCTGACTTGAATTTCCAGTAACTTTACTTATCACTCTGGTGGATGTGTTCACTGATTTGGAGATCTTGGTACAATGTTGTGTGGCAGTAACTGAATGGTATTCTCCCTCTGCCCCATCTTGGGAGAGTGACCCCAGCTGAGGGGAGGTCTCCTCTGTCAAAGTGGTTTTTAAGATCGACCTGTAAAGGGGATGAGAAAGTTCATGGGTATTAGGCAGACCCTCTACTTCATTGCTTGGGAGACCAAATCTGAAGATTATGCTGTAACAGCAAAATCACGACTCGGGAAGGACCAGGTAGCACTCTCGAGGAACTTGAAAAAGAACAATTTATTAGCAGGAGACCCAGAGGAACCAGCATTCCCAAAGATCTGAGCCTGAATGTCAGGTTTTCATAGCTTTTATCCTTTATCTGCATGAGCAAGATCACAGAAGCTGAGTAGGCAGGGATTTCTAGTGAGGTATGGGAGGAAGGAGGTATGTGAGGGGGAGGGCCAGGAATGAAGAAGTCCATGGGGTGAGGCAGTACCTTGGGTTGTTTTTTTTTTCCAAAGGTAAAAATACCCTTTTAGGATTTTCCTTATGACATGATCTTAGAACAGAAACTTGCTTTAGCTCGGTGTTTGTTCTTAAAGGAGTGGACTCATACCACATTTGTCCTTTTGTGGTCGATTAACTTGACTCAGCATAATGGTTTCCAGGTCCATCGGTGATGCCATGAAATGTTTGTCTTGAAGGGTTGCATCGTATTTTCTTGCATGCGTTACGTAGCTAGCTTAGAGACATTGTCCCTCCCATGCCTGCCAAGGCTCCCATAGAGGAAGTTGAAAAGAAATCAGGCAACCAGTAGACATCGCTGAAGACTCCCAAGCTGAGCATGCTCATACTCCAGCTCCCACCCACCCACAAGTCAGGTGGAAGGTACACCTGGGCAGGCCAAACTAGCCCGGACTTATGACACCACCCAGGTGGACCTAACTCCGACAATGGAGTTAACCAATACCATCAACCACCCCTTCCCTCAGCCAGGGGGTGGGCAAGAATAAAGACAGGGAGAGTGCTCTTAGATGCTCTCTTACCCTGTCTTGGTCAAAGGCAGGTAGAAGGAAAGTGTCTCCCTCCTCCTCCTGGGTGCACATGCCTGTTCCAGGCCTACTCATGTCCCCAGTCTCTTGGCCCACATGCTCTCAACCTCTAGGGTTCTTGGGTTTCTGGTCTCCTGTATCCTCCTCCCCCAAAGATCTGCAAGTGTAGGTCCTCTTTTCCACAAGGTTGCTCGTGCCCAGTGTGAACCCTTTTGAGACTGTACAACCTGCTACATGTCCCATCTTTCACACAAACCCACTTGGATTACAAAAGGAGTTTCAGCGTGAATTACTGACTCCAGAAACCTAACATATACTGGAGTTTCTTTGTCCCTTCTTCTACTGATTGGCATTTGGGCTGTTTCCAGCTTCTTACAATTCTGAAATCTGCAATAAAGACAGGGAAGCAAGTGCACTGTCTGTTCCTGTTCTATCTCATTTCTTTGGGATATATGCCCAACAAAGGTATTGCTGGATCGTATGGCATTTCTACTCCCAGTTAATTTAGTTAGCACCATGTCACTTCACACAATGTTTATAAATGCTTACAGACCCATCATCCGTTTATAAGAGTACCAATCTCTTTGTACCCTCTCGAGCATTTGTGGTTCTTGAATAGGGCTTTCATTGTGCATATAAGATTGTAACAGCAAAATTGTGAATTGGGAGTGACCAAGTAGCATTCTTGGAGAACGTGAAAGAGGGAAAATTTATGGGCCAGCCACCTGGAGGAACTAGTGTTCTGCAAGTTCTGAGCCCTGAACTTTGGGTGGGGATAACTTTTATTCTTTATCTACACAAGTAAGATCACAGAAGCTGAATAGGCAGTGGTTTCTAGTGCAGACGCAGTTGTGAGTAACGGAGTTGTGGGATGGGTTCGTCTGAGAATGAGGAAGTTCATGGGGTGAGCAGTGCCCTGGGTTTCTTTTCCAAAGGTTAAAGTCCCCTAGTCAAATTTCCCTTACAAGGTGACATCTCATCATTCTTGTGATTTCCATCTCC
This sequence comes from Nesogale talazaci, assembly GCA_004026705.1. NCBI lineage: Eukaryota > Metazoa > Chordata > Mammalia > Afrosoricida > Tenrecidae > Nesogale > Nesogale talazaci. The sequence goes on from PVJH01011394.1 coordinate 13,755, forward strand.
CAGATGGCTAGCAATCTCCAACATTCCCTGGTGTTTGTCAGCCATCCAAAAGTCCTTGCTTGAGAATTGTCTGTTTGTGTCTTTTCCCAATCTTTCAATTAGATATTTTTTCTATATAGATTTTAGTAATTAGCCTTTTGTCCATTGTGTCCCTGCTAAATATTTTTTTCCCAATCTGTGGACTCTCATCTTTCTCTTTGGATCTAGAGGAGGAGACTACAGAATCAGAATCAAACATATTGTAGAGACATCTCTCTATTAATTCTAAGATAGGACAAAGACAAGCTAAGGACAAGTCATCTGAGTGAAGGAGACTATCGGCAGAAGGCCATTATGGTGTCAAAGGACTCTGCCACCTGAGTACATTATCAAGCAAGAGAAACAGGGAATTCAACACAAAACCATTATTAGTCACTCGTCAAGTTATCACTGCTGAAGTAGGGGAAAGTGACCTCGATTGGAAAAGGTATACTATTGAAGTTTCAAAAAGCTTTCAAAATTAATTCAAGGCCCTCAGATCACCTTGCATCATGACCTTGATAGGGGCTATCGGTACCCTAGAAAGACAATCAGGAAGGGACTTTTGTTTCGCCATCAGGTCAGAATTGGGGAAGAGACAGGAGATTGCCCCTTCTATTTGTCCATCTTGGTCTTTAGTGAGAATTCCCTTAGGTCTACCTTTATTCTTTGAATAGGTTCCTCTTTCATCTCTGTCTATGTATATAGTCTGCTCTTCCCTGCCGGGAAGGCTCACCAAGGAGATTGCTCAGGGCTTCTACCCTTCCCTGTCTTTGTGGATCTTTCACCTGGGAAGTTTTGTGGTCAGAAAGTGAACGTAGGATACTCAAAATGGCACTAGGATTATTTCAAGGCATAGGGTAAAACTGGGGCTGTATCAGGGATGTCTTGGGTTTCAGGCTAACATATACCCTGGTTTCCATCAAAGGCATTCCTAGACAAACTCTTGAGGGCAAGGTTGGACCTGCCCTGGTCTGGCCAGAGTTGCAGCAATCTAGTTCTTTCTTTTTTAAAAAAATCATTTTACTGGGGGCTCATACAATTGCTTTTGTTTGTTTGTTTGTTTGGGGGCATCACTGCCCTCTGGTGGTGGGAGTAGGAGGCCCAGCCTTTGCTCTTGTGGAGCTGGAATTGAACTTCCATCCCAGTGGGCTGCAGTCCCACGAACAACCACTGTGCCACCGGGGCTCAGCCCTCATACAATTCTTATCACAATTCATACATACATCCATTGTATACAAAGCACATCTGTACATTTTTTGCCATCATCATTCTCAAAACATCTTTCTACTTAAGCCCTTGGTATTAGCTCCTCCTTTTTCCACTCCCCTCTCCCTCATGAACTCTTGATAATTTATAAATTATTATTATTTTTTCATGTTGTACACTGTCTGATGTCTCCCTTTATTCACTTCCCTGTGTCCATATCACAGGGAGGAGGTTATATGTAGATTCTTGTAATCAGTTCCACCTTTCTATCCTACCTTCCCTCCACCCTCCCAGTATCGCCACTCTCACCACTGGTCCTGAAAGGATCATACATTCTGGATTCCCCATATTTCTGGCTCCTATCTGTACCAGTGTACATCCTCTAGTCCAACTGGATTTATAAGGTAGAATTCAGATCATGATAGTGGGAGGGAGGTAGCATTTAAGAACTAGAGGAGAATTCTATATTTCATCATTGTTACACTGTACCCTGACTAGTTAGTCTCCTCCCCAATGCCCTTCTGTAAGGGGATGTCACTTCACCTACAGGTCAACTTTGGGTCCCCAAACTGTATTCCCCCACTCATTTATAATGATATAATTTTTAGTTCTTTGATGCCTGGTACCTGATCCCTTAATCTGCTTTAAAAGGCACTCTGCCTGAGAGTAAAACCTTGTACACTGCCAGTCAATGATCAGAAAGAACGGAAATTCTATGGAGAGTCAAAATGGATTTAGGCCTCTTACTGTAAACCATAACCACCTAGAAACCTTAAACTCTTATTATAGGACCTAATAGTGGTTGGCATTTCTAAATCGATAACTGTGAGTATAAGCATAAAATGTGATCTGAATCGAAAGAACCAAGTAAAAAGATGCACGTGAATATAGCTAAGGTGGGGAATGAGGGCAGGCTACATAGATGTGAGAGAGAAGCCATTTAAGGCTTCTCAGATCAATTGGCTTACAACTTGCCTCACCTTTTTCAAGACAAACATCCTTGTTTTGCTTTAAACTTCATATCCAACTGTTTCACCTACGGCCACTTACTTGCACTTTATTGTGGATGCAAATTAGAATACACAGGGAGTAGACATGCACTGTGATTTTATTTGCTAATATAAGTCCTGTGTGACTCACATCCTCCCTTCCGGGAAGCTTAGCTAAGTAAAACTTTTCCAGTGCTCAATTTTTTCCTGTAATAACTTTGTCATTAAAAACTAGGCACTGAATCAAAAGCTAATTGAATGCAAAGTGTGGACAATTTAACCTGGAATTCTATTTAGTACATAAATAATTGGTACCAAATATCTTTTAAGCAAGGATGCTGAGTTAGCGCCTAAAGGCAAGGCACCCTGATTGAGCCCTGGTTAATCCCAAGGCTTAAGATTAGTCCCACCGTCACCTTCAGTGCCCCACATTCATTTTTTGACTGGCAAGCTGCCAGAGTGAAGTCCACTAAGTGAGGCAGAGACAGTGGTCCCGAGCACTTTGCTTGGTGATCCAGGAAGGCAGGGAGGAGCTGGCTGCCTATAGGGAAGATAGGTGAATAGATTGAATAGCTGGGGCGTGGGCAAATAGCGGAAGGGTACATCCTTGTACTCAAAGGTTAAGGGTAGACATGAAAGAACTATGGGCTGTCTATTCCCATAAACCATGCCATTCTTGGAAACCCACAGGGCTATATGTCCTAAAGGGTCGCTAGGCGTCCTCATCGACTCAATGGCAATAGGAGTGATTGAGAAGGGTAGGCATAAGAGAGTTCCCCCTCAAGACCAAGATATGCAAATAGGAGAGCGCCCTCTCCTTTGAACTCCCCAATTCTGGCCCGATGGATCAACAAAAGATTCCTCCTGTCTGTATCACAGAGCATTTGACAAAAGTTTTATAGAAGCTACTGTCTATGTCTATCTCATCCGTTGTAAGACTGACGCCACACCCAACTCTGTACCCAAAGAACAAATAGGGTACAGCTGTTCAGATTGAGTCAGACGTAGCCTCGTGCCTGTGTTGGCCTGGTTCTCATCTCTTTCTTCTCTTTGATGCGTACGCCGAATAAAATTTGGTTATCTCTATCTTGTGATGATTCCCCCCTAGGATGATGCTGTTTCTGGATCCTGATGCAATGACTCCTACTTTGAAAAATACATAAATAAAAGAATTCCTGCTTTAGAAGATGGTGCTCTAAACTTCTTCAATTTACTCACACTACCAAGTGACACACATCTTTTAAAATATTAGGTGATAATCATGATATAAATTATGTTTCAACTTTTACCTACAAAGATAAAAAGCATACTTAAAATGCTTAAAATATTTTTTTCTGTTCTATTAAGCTGTGTTGTCATTAGAAAAGTATAAGATGGTGTTGTTGGGTGCCAGGGAATTGGTTCTGCCTATTACCAGTCTTCCGCACGACAGAATGACACACTGCCCAGTCCTGTGCCATCCTCTTTGCTGGCACATATGGATATAAGGAAAAGTTTTATATACAAGAGGAAGGTAACATTGAGAAAGCACCCCAACCCAGCCCAGTTCAAAGTCATAAGTCCGATATTAGCCCATATGTCTGATACCAGTTTATAATGTCTCTTTGCGACCCACAAAGTCACAGGCCAGTGGGTCGAGAGTCCCGGCGCTGGCAGGGGTCCCCTCATGGCTCCTCGTTTCCAGCGTTCAGGGTCCATCAACAGCATCTAGTGGTGGTAGAAGCAACGCAGCACTGGCAGGGCTCTGCACGTGGCCTCTCTAACTTCAGGGGTCTAGTTCCATCAGGGCAAGGCCGTGCAGCTTCTCCTCCGGCTCCACGGACACTGCCATCTTGTCTTATCCGTTCTTCATTGTCTCTGAGACTAACTCCCAACAACTGGGGAGATAGCTTCTCATCTCCACGAGAGAAATATCGCGAGATTTCACAGAAGTCTCAGGAGAAAGACATGCCCACACAAAGGCCTCATTGGCTACTCAATGGCGATCTCCAGATTAACAGGCTAGACTCCACCCCTACATTCCAATCATGAAATTAACATAGGCACATGACTGCCACATGGTTCCCTAACCAACACGGTGAATAAATTAGGATGGCTTTTGTCTTCAGCTGCCCAAGAATAATCAGGAGTAAAAAAGGTTTTCCACACAAGCAAAAGTTTATTTAAAAGAAAAAAAGTGAGGGGGCTTGTTGATGTTGTTAGGGGGGACCAGGAGGGCCTAGGCAACAGTAACCCTCACCTCTCTGAGCAAAGAAACCCTCTGAGCAGAGGGTTCAGACGTGTTTCAGGTGGGGAAATCACTTCCAGCTCACTCATCATGATAGGCAGAGGCTTTCAGGAAATGGCACCCTCCGACACAGGAAAGGTGACAGGGCGTGTGCTTGGCAATTCTTCAAACAGAATCTGTCATGAAGACTTCTCACTAGAGGGCGTTGGACGAATCTGGGCATGTTTCTTGTTGTTATTGTTAGGTGGAGTTCTCGTGACTCTGTATGAAATCCAGTTCTGAGCCAAGAACCACTTGCTTTATCTCAGCACATCATTACATCCACGGGGTCCATTCCTCTTGCTCGGAGTCTTTCTCTTTTTCACCAGCCTTCCACTTTACCCAGCCTAGCATCCTTCTCCAGAGACTGCTCTCTTGAGAAGACATCCAAAGTCTCTGAAAAGAAGTTTTGCTATCCTCAGTTTCAAGGAGTATTCTGACTGTCCTTTTGTGTGAGCACTCTGTTATTTTAGAGCTTAATGGTGACTTTGGGTATCACCTCTGGCCTCAGAAAAGGCAAGTTCTAAGCTAAATCTGAGCCTTAGACAGTCTTGGGGGATAACCTGATTCTGTACCAGGTCAGCGTGGGCCTGCAAGCCAGTCACTGGGGAGTCTAATCCATCCATAGAGTCTAACACTCAGTTCTTCCTCATGGTTTCTCTGATTCATTCTAGACAATGGTAGACATTGGGATGTATTCTGGGCTTGTTGAAAGCGTCACAGAGGACACCAACCCAGGACACAGTACACTGCAGGAACCCCACCTCCCCCATAACCCACACAAATGCTTCTCTACTGTCACCCTCTCCAGAGTCAGTCCCTCCATCCTTGACACCTGCAGACACCATTGTGTTCATCACTTATTCTGAATAGTCTTTGTTACAAGAGATGTCCAAAATAATGCTAAAGCTGGCATAATTCAATGCATCTGGGAGATTCACTTGTGACTCGGGGCTCATTGTGGTACCAGACTCATCGCTGGATACTAGTTCCCAGACTGGCACCATGCAACCCTGGCTTGGTGCATGGTAGCACCACGCAGTGCACTTTTCTGGTGAGGTGCACTGGGCATGCTTGACAACTGTGCACATCTTGGTTTGAGTGCACCTCTTTCAAGACAGATTTGTTTGTTCTTCTGGAAGTCCATAGCACATTCAGTATTTTTTTGTCAACACCACAACTCAAGCTGACTCTTCTTCAATTTTCCTACTCAATGTCCAACTTCACACACATGTGAGATGTATGAAAATACCACGGCTTTGGTCAAGCACAATGTGTTAGGCAGGGTTCTGTAGAGAAACACAACCAGGACACTTATGATTATATATCTATATTTATACTATATTGGATAGATAGTTGACAGACAGATAGATAGGTTCATTCAGAGAAGGAATATAGCAGCTGATCACTCCACACAGCAGTGCAGAGGGCTCAGTTCAACTCACTTTTGTAGAACAGTTAATATACTGAAAGTTCTTCAACTCACGGAGAGGGCCACAGTCCAAGGTCAAAGAAGCAGACAGTGAGTCTTGACGCAGGCAAAATAGGCAAAGTCTGGCCAAGGGCAGCAGACAGCAGGGTGAGTCACCAATAATCAGTAACAGGGGAGCTTATCAAAGCAGGCCCAGATGGGAAATGAACTCAAGCAACGTCAAGCAACAGGATCCAGCAGTCTCAAGCTCTATCAGTGTACTCACCAGCAGCATGACGAAACCAGTCTCAAAGGAGCCTCAGCACTGGCTACATGATCCATTGGCCCACAGGTAGTATAGCACACATGGTGAGGCGGAGAACTAGCTAAAGCAGCAACACCAGATCTGACCACTAGACAGCAAGAGAGACAGGGGGTAGGCCTTGCAGTGCCATTTGTCTCTCTGGACTCCAATCAAACTGGGACCTGTCTAATCTCCATCCACATGCTCCTATTGGCCAGGTTGACACAATCAGCTTAAGTCTCGCACACAGCTTAGTCCTCAAAATGACATCTTTGTTCTTTAACACTTCAAAGAAGTTTTGTTCAGCAGATTTGCCCAGTGTTGGATATCAAGTTTGGCTTGGTTTTTCTGAGAGTTTACAGTCCATATGGCAGCCAGGTGCGATGTGTTATTTTCCTTCCTGCAAACTATCATTGAGCACAGGAAGCGATGCACACAACACCACCATCTTCTTCTACATCAAATCGGCTACAAGTTCACTTGTACTTTTCTTCCTCCAGAAGCTTAAAGCTACACTTATGTTCATGTTATGCCATTGTTACATGATCTGGAAAAAAAACTAAAACAAAAAAAAAGTCACTCTATTTTGATGATGGGCCTTCTGTCTGTGCAGTAGCAGAACCACTGGAGCTAATCAAATATGTGCTCTACTATTGTGGCGTAATTTTTCAGGTAGGTGGCCTGCACAATACAGTTCATTTTATTTACATACCGTGACAGAGCCCCCACTTCAAGGGGCATGTGTAATCCTTTTTTCCTACTCTAGTGATTATATTGACTTAGAATTTTTATGCAATTCAGTGGTTCAGTCATATCAAGAAAGGTTATGTAATCGTTCCCACAGTCAACTTTGGAACATTTTTTTCCTTCTTGTACCCACTGATGCGAACAGGGCCATTTTTTTCTGTGATAAGAATTTAGAAAAATATGGTGTACTTTCTTTCTTTAATAGATCACTGTACATAGTTGATCTGGGTTCTATACAGTGTGTCCTATTTTTCTATTTATGTAAGTAGCCAACAACTTTGGAGATTTCCTCACCTCTTTCAAGTTCTTATTAGTGAAACTCGAGTTCCTTTTTTAGGAAGATCAACTGAATGATTTTGAATATTACTGCAAAAGTTCCATATTTTAACGTTGTGAACCTCAGACGCTATAATCCCTTGATACAGGCTGCTTGTGACACAGTGGTACTTCTGACCAACCCTGACTTGAGGAATCGCCCCTGTCTGCCCAGTGTCCCTTGGCTCCTGGTTCCACCCACACTCACAGGCATCCCAACATGACCGCATGCAGTTGGAATTGCCTTTTATTTGCATCCCTTGATTTTCCAAAAGATTTATTTGGTGTCAGAGATGTAACATTTTCATCTTCATGTAGGAAGCTACCAATACTATTGTATTGTAGAAAAGCTTCAAAGCTTTACTTAAAGTCTTCAATTGACAAAGATAAGGGGGAAAAGATGAATTATTCAGATGAAGGATAATGTCAGCATGAGACCATAATACAGTCCAAATGTTCCATCCATGTTGCTAATTATAGAACACAGAAAACAAAGGAATCTTATCACAAATTCAAATTTATCAAGTTTATCACATGATTGGAAGCAAGACAGTGCATTTCTGTCTCAGGTGGTCTAAGGAGGCAAAAGAAGGACCATGCTGAACTGCAAATATTATTGCAGATTAGAAACATTTACCATATTTGTTCTGCGGTCCTCTGACCACCTTCCGTTAAGGACACCAAATCAAAAGTTCAAACTCACTGCCAATGAGTTGACGCTGAATCAGAGTAACCTTGTCGGACATGCCCCTGTGAGTTCTCAAGACTGTAACTCTCTATGGGAGTAGAACGTCCATCTTTTTCTCGGAGGCCAGTGACGAGACCACGAGAAACTCCATTTTTGTGAAAACTGCCATGCAAGATGCTGACTTTCCTTGCAAAACATAAACAACCTCCCTGCACAAGTCAAAGCCCACCTGCTACAAGAGATTATGCTTTCTTGCCTGAAGATAACTCAACATATGACCACCAAATGTACATAAACAACCTCCTCGTATAAGTCAAGAGATTAGGAGTTCCCACCAGAAGAACACTCAACATATGGCCACCAAATGTACCAGACTGATGAGAAGTGACTAAGGCAACTGGACATCATGAAAATTTCCAAACTCTGCTTACCAAAGTACATAAAATCAGGACCCCAAGGTTGGTCACGTCAGAGAGTTAGGATCCAGGAGATTCTCTTCACTTGGTGCCCAGGGTGAGCTACACCGATGAAGGTATTAACCTTTATGACTCTATACTATTATCATTGTTTGCTACATTGTACTTTACTCAACTCCAAATCTTAGAGATCGCTCAATGACATTTTTGAGTGCTCAGTTTATTCATAAGGAACATTCATTGTAAACATCAAAAATGTCATTGAGCGATCTCTAATCATTTCTCGCATGCTGACGACAGGCAGCGGGTGGCTTTAAACTGCTGGCAAATACCGGAGAACAACACTGTTCTTTCTTAGTTTGGCTTGCTTTTATTCTTGGTCGGAACTGTCAAATCTGTTCTACGAACCACTGTCCAGTCCTGAATCATTCTGACAATTCATACGCATGGGTTCATTGTATCTATCCATCAGTGATAGTTAGGTTCTGTGTCAACTTGGTTGGGTCAGCATATTCTCATGTTTGGGCAGTTGAGGCCCCCCCAGTGTGATCTAACATAAGGCGAACAACTCCGTGATGGAATCTGCTGGAAGCAGCAAAACAGTTGTTAGAAGACAGGGGAAGAGTACAGACTCTTTTCTCAGGTTCCAACCCTGCTGCAGTGGAAAGGAAGTCTCCTTTAGGGGGTGGCCCACTCCTATTTCAGTAGACTCGGTGGGAAGACTTGTCTTCCATTCCACATCTGGCTCTTTGACTGGTCATCCTGCCTGCTGAACTTGGAATCATTTTACTCTGCATCCATGATTCTGACAGCTGACCTTGGGTTTGTCTGCCTCTGCTTCTGTCTCTGCCTCCACCAGACTAAGGTCTTCCTGCATCATGTTTTGTTTTCCAGATTCCCGGTTTGTCAGCCATGCAGCTATAAGAGTTAGTAAAAGCCTGAATTGCTGATCATAGATCCACCTCTGCTTCAATGAACCTTGTGGTTTTTCTGTTTCTTAATTCATCTTCCTGATTCTTGGTTCATCTGTCTTGGCAGCTATGCCAGTTAGAAAAAGTCTCCAGCTACACACTGTGCTAGTTATAGAATTTGCTGCCAACTTGAGACTCAAGAGTGAAGTGGTGGAGTTTAGCCTGTCAATCAGGTTGCAGCTTAATAACCTCATTTGAAGCTGCTAAGCTGGAGATAAATAGCTTACTGGAGGCTGGAGGTGGGACACTGTGCTAGTCCAGGTAGACTAGAGAAACAAATTCATAAACATGCATATGTATATAAGGAAGAGGTTTGTATACAAGAGGAATGGAACATTGAGAAAGCATCCCAACCCAGTCCAGTCCAAGCCCACTAGTCTGATATTAACCCATATGTCCAATACCAGTCTATAAAGTCTTCTTCAGATTCACGAGGTACATGAGATGACTTCAGGACAGTCACTAACCAGTGGGTACAGAGTCTTGTGTATCCATGGTGGTAGAAGCATCTCAGCACTGTCAGGAGTCTCTATGTGACTTTTCCGGCTTTAGATGTCTGGTTACATCAGGGTAGACACATGTGGATTCTCCTCTGGGATGACTTACATGGAATCAGCCTTGTGTCTTGTCAGTAGAACATCTTCAAGAGACTCCGCTGTAAGTTTCTCATACTCATGGGGGAAATCTTGCATGATTTCCCAGAATTCTCAGCAGAGAGCCATACCCACACACAGATCTCATTCGCTATCTTCAGATCGACAGGTTAGACTCCACCCCTCCACTCCTAATTATGAAACTGAGATGAGTATATGGCTGCCACATACACTCACTCACTTTCTGTGAAATATTCCTGCTGACAAGACCCATGGAGCTCTGTTAGGGTCCTGGAGCTGGAGGACCTGGCGTTGAGATGTTTTCATACCACGAATCCACAAGACTTTTCACTGTGATTTCCTGCATTCAGCATCATTGCATGTGTTGTGTGAGTCTCAAGAGGAATTCATGACTGAATATCAGACTTACTGGCTAATAAAACTCACGGGTTTGATCTGGACTGGACTGGGATGTTTTATTGATGGATAATTGTTTTATAATATGCAGCTCTCTTTTGTACACATATAAGTGTCTTTGGATTTATTTTCGTAGTCTACCTGGAATAACACACACACACACGTATTCACATATCACTGGTTTTGCTTCTCGAAAGAACCCAGTCTAACACACTTTTTCATTGACCCTGTACTTTACAAAGCATCATGTCTATGTCATTTTCTAGGGACTGGTGTCTTCCGACAACATGCCCAAGGAAAATAGTAATCTCTTTTCAAGTACACTCTGCCTGAGGACAAACCTTTACATTGCCATGTGAGAGGCCAGATTGACTGGGGAAACAAATCCAGTGACACTCACATATGTATAAGAGAGACCTTTATATCTATATACAATTAGATATCAAGAAAACATCCCAGTCCAGTCGAACTCAAGTCCATAAGTTCCTTTTCAGCCTTACATAGTCACAAGCAATGATGCAGATTGCAGAAATATCACAGAGGAATGCAAAGTCATATGGACCCAATGGTGGTGATAATAGGTCTCTGACAGCTATCATGGTCAGCCAGCAGGAAGTGAAGGCAGAGAGAAGGAGGGAAGTTTTCAGGACCCTCTTTATTAGAAGGCCACATCCATAAGGTGGCACCATCAGTCAGGCTAGACTTCACCCCTACACTTTTATATCTTTCAGGCTGACTTGAAATTACTTCATCAGTGAATGGTCAGAATGAACTCAAAGGAAGCTAAAATTTATGTCAAGATTCAAAATGGAATCTCACTCAACCACTTACCACCAGGGCTCAGCCCCTCCAGTTCTTATCTGTACCAGTGCACATCCTCCGGTCCATTGGAATTTGTAAGATAGCACTGGGATCGTGATAGTGGGAGGGGAGGAAGTATTCAAGAACTAGAGGAACATTGTATGTTTCATCATTGCTACATTGCACCTTGACTGCCTGGTCTCCTCCCCAGCTCTTCTGTGAGGGAATGTCCAGTTCCCCACAGATGGGCTTTGGGTCCCCACTCTGCACTCCCCCTCATTCACAATGGTATGATTTTTGTTCTTTGATGCCTGTAGCTGATCCCCTCAACACCTCATGATCGCCCAGGATGCTCTGCTCCTTCCATGTGGGCTTTGTTGCTTCTCAGCTAGAAGCACTGGTTTAATTGTTGCCACTGCCTCCACATGTCACACATTTTACTCAACTATAACACTGGTCCCCTTGTTTTCAGAATCCCCAGCAAAGACACAGCTGTACATTTGCAGAAAGGGACACTCAGTATCTAGTTCCCAGATGTTGATGAGTTTTCCATTTTGTTTAAGTCTGAATCAATTCCTGACAATTCCACCATAACTATTTGCTCTGCCTCCTGATCCTCTTTATGTTCATTGGGATAACTAGGTTTTATGCACCGGGCTGGGCCAGGCATCTCCCAGGATATGATCTAACATGTGGCAGTCAACTCCATGATGGGATCTTTTGTGAAGCAGTCAAGCAATTGTGGGAAGATAGGGTAGTTCCCATTTCTTTAATGTGGCTACAGTCTTGATCCAATTGAGAGAGTTTTCAGTCAGGATCTGGTCTGTTAGAATCGATGATCACTGTGTGGAAACGAGCTCCCATTTGCTGCTTGAGCTGGATCCTGTATCTGGTTCGTTGCCCTCCTCTTTTACCACCTGCTGATCCTGATCACAGTCGCCACGCCTGGACTGCTGACCTCGGATTCTTGGGACCCACCTCAAATTCATTCAGTTCTGCATCCAACAGCCTGTGATCTTTCTGTTTCATCCCCATTAGCTCTTGCAGTTATAGGAGTTCAGAGAACTTCCAACATACATCGGACTCACAGATTTCAACTGAATTGGGCTTGCTCACTTTACAACCGTGTGAGACTTTTCTTGAGCTAAACCTCTCTCTATATCTACAGATCTATAAAGACACAAGCCTCACTGGTTTTTTTTTTCCAGAGGAACCCGTCTAATGCCCTCCTCATTCACCTTCACATCTTCCATTGTTTTCACATCTTCTAAGTGCCTTTTAGTCACTAGTCTCCTCCGAGCCATCATCTTGAGGAACATCTCCATGGCTTTTGTTGCTTTCTTCTCCTGAAAATGACTAGCTCTATGCATGGCTACCCCATTGGTGGTCTCAGGAAGCAAAACATTTTCTATTTATATTCAGCATGTAAATATTTTTTTTCTAAATATTCCAGTCCATTAATGGGAAAATAGCGGTAAAATCTTTTCAAAAGGATTTATTCAATTGTTAACAAATGTAGGCACAGCACATTCTCAGCTCCAAGTTTATTAGTTCCTCATAATTCACTTCAAACTTTGTTCTCTTTACAATTCCTTACTGACCTGTTAATGCAGCTAATGGTCACAGAAATAGCCATCTTTAGAGTAATGCTTTACTCACTACATTCACCAGTGAGTAGGTAGTGAACACGTTTTCAGGCATCACAATAGTTAAAAAGAAAGAGATTAGATAGTAGACTAGATTTAAAGGAAGAATTCCCTGGACCTCTTCAATTTATGGTCATGTTTTGAAGGAGATTCCTTATGAAGATGATTGCTTCAAAGAATCTGGCATCTCTCGTAGAAGCAACATCATTCAAGATTAGTTAAAAGGCTTAAGAATTACATTAATTTATGTGAAACATCTTTTAAGCATATTCATATTCATATGTGTGTCAGGCCGGATAGACTAGAGGAACAAATTCATAAACATGCATATGAATATAAGGAAAAGGTTTATATACAAGAGGAATGGGACATTGAGAAAGCATCCCAGGCCAGTCCAGTTCAAAGTCATAAGTCCAATAGTAGCCCACATCCCTGATACCAGTCTATTAAGTCTCCTTCTCACTCATGAAGTCACAGGTCAGTGGGTGCAGAGTCCCGGCACTGGCAGGGGTCTCCCCATGGCTTCTCACTTCCAGGGCTCAGGCTCCATCAACAGCATCCAGTGGTGGGAGAAACAACTCAGTGCTGGCAGGGGTCTCCATGTAGCTTCTCCTGCTTCAGAGGTCTGGTTCCATCAGGGTAAGGCCATGTGGCTTTTCCTCTGGCTCCTTCAGCTTCTCGAACACTGCCATCTTGTCTTGTCCGTAGTTTGTTGTCTCTGAGACTAACTCCTAACAACTGGGGAGATAGCGTCTCATCTCCATGAGGGAAATATTGCAAGATTCCCCAGAAGTCTCAGGAGAAAGCCATGACACACGGAGGCCTCATTGGCTACTCAATGACTATCTCCAGATTAACAGGTTAGACTCCTCCCCTACATCTCAATCATGAAATTAACATAAGCACATGACAGCCACAATATAATACATAACTATTATTCCAAGGAAATTGAAATAGTGCCTTAAAAGAGAAAATAGAATTGTGGCATTACACAAGGGAAAGATAACAATCAGTAGAGGAGATCAGAACAAGTTTCTAAATTATTTGTGAAGGAATGGAGGGATTTGCAGAGCATTTGAAGGCCATCTGTTATTCCCATGGTTTGCCAATTAAAAGGAAATTATGAAACACCTTGAAAGGAATAAAAAAGTTTACTAAGTGACTTCAAAGGGAACCTCGACAAGTTAGCTGGAGATTCTGTTGGGCCAATGTTGGGCCCTCTTTTTTGCATTTTACCACTCTATTGATTATACACTACCGATAGCATGTAAGTGAACCTTGCTACTTGGAAATGCAATTTATTTCCCTTCCTCCACACTAGAATAAGCAAGTTTATTTTCTTCAGCTAAAGACGCCTTTGTTTTTTTCAGTTTTACTGACACATAATCTATGTCATACAATTCAATTGTTCAATGATGTACAGAAGAATTGTACAATCTGAGTTTATTTTGATTTCAGGACAATCCATGAGTTTCAGAGAACTCTTCTCTTTAGTTTGCAATGATCATTCTGGAAATAGATCACCGTGTCCTTGCCTGGTGGATTTGAGCCCTTAACATTAGGAACCATTTAGAAATACAGGGATTCCTTAAAGAATAGTATTCATTTTGTACTTCAAACTCTCCTTTCAACCAGTTCTGAAAGCTCAGTTATTTCCTAATTAATGAGTAAGGTAAATGATATCATTGACATTTGTTCTCTCTGTTATTGTATGAGAGTCCTGATTGTAGCTTCCTTTAAAAATTATCTTTAATGCCAACAAATATATCACCTACATAGAATTCTCAAGAAATTTATTAATATATTTGCCATTTCCCTTTTCTTTTTTGCATCATTAAAATTAGCTTTATTTCAATATATAAAAATTGCTTCCTTTCTTTTTATTTGAGTATTTTCATGTACTGTGAATAGCTACTTTAAAACTTAAGCCAAAGAATGAAATTCAGCAATATCTAAAGCATGGAAATTGAGCTACCATCCTACCAGCAATCCCCCTACTGGGCACATACTTAGAAGAGGCAAGCAACAAACAACAACCAGGCATCTGTGGTCCAATGTTCATCGCAGCACAGTTCACAATTGCAAGGAGCTGGAAATAGCCCAAATTTCCATCAACTGATGATTGGATTAAAAAACTGTGGTACATACATATAGTGGAGTACTATGCATCGCTGAAAAGTAGTGATGAATGCATGAAGCACATCACCTAATGGGAAGAACGGGAGGAAATTATGCTAAGTGAAGTAAGCCAAGTGCAAAAGAACAGGTACAACATGAATCTGCTGAGGTAAGTTTTAAAAAATGCAAAAGGAGTATAGGAAATAAATCTGCTGGATACAGAAATTCCTGGGGGGAGGCCCAGGTAGTACACAGGAGTCAGACCAAACCCAGGGCTACATATGGTAGCCAACTGCGGTGGGTGGGTGGGAGACGGTGATGTGTAGAGAGGGAATGGGGTAAAAATCCATCCAAGGGAAGCATATTGTTTATATCTCCACAAGGAAAGAGGGGTCAAACTTAAACCCAGTGATCCAGGATGTGAATGCAGTGTGATAGCATGGAGCATGGAACCTGTGGGGGGGTCTGAGGATCCAATCCCAATCCCACCTATGTGGACAGACGACTCTCTTCCCAGGGGAGTTTGCTTTGGGGGTCAGCACTGACACTGCAGCTTGGAGAGTGAGACATGCCTGATCAGAGCACACAAGAACAAATGAAGTGGGAGGAAGAGAGAATGGAGTGCAGCTCGGTCCACCTATCCTTGAGGATATTTCCATTCAGAAGAGCCAATGCACAGACAAGATGATATGGTTGGCTCCACTATGAATCAAAGCATCCCTCACTGACACAAGGACCTATGGGGACAACAACAGAGAAACAGGATCAGGATTGTACCCTGTCTGACCCAACCACACCATGGCAAAACACTAAAGGTGTGCAACAGGGCATAGAGTTCTGAGGAAGTGCCAAGGGTATACTTTGGGGCCAGGGTGTGGCACCCCATTGGACTCAACTGGGGGACACTCCTGGAGGTCAATGAACAGACCATGAACTATTTACAGGTTTTTATTTTGTTGTTATTTTTATTTTTTACATATATATTGGAAATAGGGCTTTTTGTTGCTGTTACAATTGTTTTATTTTCTTTGGTTGCTTCTTCTTAGGATGCCTTTTTTTCTAGCACATATTGTTATCTCTGCAGGTCGATCTAGATAAGATAGGCTGGATGAACAGTCTAGAGGGGAAAATAATGGTACTGATAGTTCCTGGGGGGACATGGGACATGGGGAGGAGGGGAGGAAGGGAAAAAGAGGTGGTGGTATTGACTGGCCCAGGGGTAAGGGAACAACAAGTGATTCAAAATCAGTGACAAGGTGGGTGGGTGTGATAGGGATTGAAAAAGAGTAATACAAAAGAGAAAATACTGAAACCCAAATGGAGGCTCAGCATGACAGTGGGATAAGAGGAAAGTAAAAAGAAATAGTGGAAAAAACTGGGGGGGTGTTAAAGGGCATTGATAGGGGTATAAATATAGTATATAGGTGTATATAGGTGACTATATTTATATATGATGGTGGGGAAATAGATATATGTGCATACACTTATAGGGTTAGTATTAAGACAGCAGGGGGCATTGGACCTCCACACATGTACTTCCTCAATGCAAGAACACTTTGTTCTATTAAATTGGCATTCTATGATTCTCACCTTCTCGATACGATCACAAGGCAAATGTGTGCATAAGCAAAAGTAGTGAAGAAAGCTGATGGTGCCAAGCTATCAAAAGATGTAGCACCTAGGGTCTTAAAGGCTTGAAAGTAAACAAGCAGCCAACTAGCTCAGAAGCAACAGAAGAAGCGCACTAGCTTGTGAAACCACAAGGTGTCAAAGGGATCAGTAATCAGGCTTCAAGAATTAAAAATCATATCATTGCGTGCCCACCTACCTGATCTGCTCGTTGACAACAAATGAGTGCATAGCCAGCCTGTGTGACGACGGCGAGGTGTTAAAGGGATCAAGTATCAGGCATCAAAGAACTAAAAATTATATCATTATATATGAGGGGGAGTACAGATTCCGGACCCAAAGTACATCAATAGGTAAAGCGACAGCCCCTTACAGAGGGGTTATAGGAGCTTGTCAAGGTATAATGTAGCAACAATGAAATATGTAGCGTTCCTCTAGTTTTCAAATGCTTCCTCCCACCCACTTTCATGGCTTCAATTCTGCCTTACAAATCCAGCTAGACCAGCGGATGTACACTGGAGCTGGAAACGGGTAATTCAGGACAGATGATTCTTTCAAGACCAGGGGTGATAGTGGTTATGCCAGGAGGGTGGAGGGGAGGTGGAGTATAAAGGAAAAACCTATTGTAATGCTATACATATGACCTCCCTTCGGGGGTATGTACATCAGAGAAGTGGGTGAAGGGACACATCAGACAGTGTATGATGACAAAATAATGACAACTTGTCAATTGTTAAGGATTCATGAGTCAGGGGGAGTGGAGAGGGAGGGAAAATATGGGGAGCTGGTTCTGGGGGCCTAGGTAGAAGGAAGATGTTTTGAGTATGATGATGGCAACAGATGAGCAAATGTGGACTGCATACAATTGACATTTGTATTGATTGTGATAGGAGTAGTATAAGCCCACAATAAAATGATTTTTTTTAGAAAAAAATTACAGTGAGGGCTCAGGTAAAAATGTTTTGGAAATAATGACAACATATATACAAATATGCTTGATATAATTGATGTATGAAATGTTATAAGAGCTGTAAGAGCTGCCAATAAAATGACTTCAATAAAAAAAGAATGAAACTCAAAAATTCTCTTCCAAAGTTTCTGGCAGCTCCAGAATCATTCCTACTTACTACTTCAGGGGAAAAAGACCTTAATTTGAAATATATATATATAATAGAAACTCCTTTCTTATGTTTTAAACAGGTACAGTGAAATGAAATTATTTAGTATGGCTCTTCTAGCCATAGTGACTTCCACCAAACTAACTGGATATGATCATGCACATGTAGAGGCATAGAAAATTCTAAATCAGTGAGTAATCAGGTTTGCCTTTTTTTTTTTTAAGGCATCACTGCCCTCTGGTTGTGGGAGTAGGAGGCCCAGCCTTTGCTCCTGGGAGCCGGAATCGAACCTCCATCCCAGTGGGCCGCAGTCCCGCGCACAACCACTACGCTACCGGGGCTCAACCCCGGTTTGCCTTTTTGATGGGATTAAAGTAATCTAACTCAGATGAGACAGAGAATCCTACGATTAACAAGCAAAAAAAAAATTGCCACCACTGGAGTTCATGCAAGATCCCTGCTTGAAATGGCAGCGGCAACAGAGGCACCAGGGTCACAACACTGAGACAGACTGGGTTAAAAGCAGGTTAAGGCCAAGGGAGCATGTGACTGAGAGGCTGAGGACCAGAGAGAGACATACTTACCAGAATGGCTGAGTAGAGGCTCAATGGACGAAAGGACTGGATCTTCACTAGCGATAAGCTCTTCAAACCTCTATAACCATGAATAGTGTCTGTGAGTTCTGTGTGGTCATTGCACCAGATTATTGAATGCAGGTGAGAGGTCGGGTGCCAGGGGAAAGAAAGTTGGTGCCAGAACAGAAGAAAGAAGAATGAAGAGTGGAGGACTATTTGATCTCTACCACATAAGACTCATCCTTGGGAAGACGTGGAGTTGAATTCTGCTTCTCTTTGAGTAGCTAGAGGAAGTCCATGATCACTCCCAGAAGAATGACAAGACAAAGACAAAGCATCTGAATGAGAGGGACTTTCGGGATGAGGCTATAATGATGTCTAAGTTATCCATGGCCTTGTGGTTGCCTGTAGAATTGATAGCAGATCAATTCATCACTGTGTCAGGCAAAACTAACAAACAGAACAAGGACCATGATTGGGTTACATAAACCATCGCAGGTTAGAAAAGCTTATCATATTGGTTCTAGGGTCCAATGACTACCTGGTTACTTGATAGTGAGCAGTATGACTTGGGACCCTACATCTCGGGCATCCCCACTTCCATTAAGGGTACCCCCAAGTAAATCCCCTAATAGCAGGACTGCCCTTTTCCAGACTGCTGAGGGAGCTTGTAGTCTACATTCACACACAGCTTACTGAATGGCAAAAATTAATATATTGTCGGTTTTAGGTCAGAAAGAACCTAGAGAGAAGCAGAATTTGTGCCAAGGCTGAAAATAGAGTTAAAACGATTTTCGTGAACTGCAGCTTTTAGCAAACAAAGTAAAGTTCTAATATACTACCTAATGGTAAACCAAGGATCACTGAAACAACAGTCTTTGATTATGGCACCTCTCTTAAGTTTGAAAATGAAAATGAAGCCGTTACTTAAAAAAATAAATGCAAAAAATATAGAGTACATTTAAATATAATACAGATAAGGGGGTTTAAAAAGTTGATGGAAAGTTCTGCTAAGTTTTCATTTCATTTCTTCATGTGCTTTCTGATGTCCTCTATCCACTTGCACACAGACCCCTGGCAGTATAGTAGGTTCGAAATTTCTAGCTACTCCGAGGGAGAAAGATGAGGCGTTCTACTCTCATGAAGATTTAATCTCAGGAACCCAGGGGCAGTTCTATTCTGTCCTCTAGAGTCACTATGATATTTTTTTTTTATTAGGCATCACTGCCCTCTGGTAGGAGTGGGAGGCCCAGCCTTGCTGCTGCTGGATTTGAACTGCCAAGCTAGTCGGCCACAGTCCCGCACTCATCCACTATGGTACTGGGGCTCAGCCAAGTCACTATGATGTTAAGTTGATTCAATAGCAATGAGTTTTGAAGTCACTTCATAAAGGCTTACTCAGATTGTTCTTTAATTTGTGTTCACAAAACTCCTAAAAATTTAACAAGACAGTCAAATATTATAGAAATAAAGTTTGAGCTTCACACACATGCTTTTTCTTATTGTTTTGGAGTAAGGCGAGGACATGGTGCCTACCCCAAGACCCACGCCCACTCTGTCTGTACATTATTGATGAGAGTGTCTGATAGAACTGAGCAGATGGATTTTAAGAGAAAGGGCCTCTCCTATGCGGATAATATTTTCCCATTGTGTCTCTCTATTCAACTTTTAAGATCAGAGCAATATAGGGCTTCACACTGTACTAGAAAGTTCAAGAGCCAATGAGAAATCAGAAAAATACAAAAAGAAGGCTTTTCTTACTATGCTCCCAGGAAATGTCGTTGGTAGTTACTCACGTGTAAAGGAGAAAAAGAGAGAGGTGCCAACACCGATAATGTATTACTTTCATCAACTCTCTATACGATTTGATTGAGCCTGTTTGTTTTTCCTTTCCATACTGGAGGTTTCAAAACAGTAAATTCATCATGACCTTGTAGCCTATCAGATTCTGGTTATGTAGCCATCAGATAATTAAATTATCTTCATAAAATGACATGAAAATGAAATACCTACATTTTAGAATCGGGATGCTTGAACCTGTTCAATTCTAACCCATAATAAACTTGGCCTTATTAGAGAGGCTGGGAATGAGACATAAAGTGAACACTGCTTGGCGTTCTTCCACTAACATTCCTGCTGTGGAAGATTGGACCTTTCAAGTAATACCAGATGTTAGATGGTATTTAATTTAAAAATCTTGAATGAAAACAATCACAACAACCACTTAAACTTCACTGCATGTCAATTCTACCTAGCAATTATGAAATCACGGCTAACACCATCAATAAAACAGGATTCTTTGAAGGTTTTTTTTTTTTTTTTAAGGAATACTGAAACCAAAGGTATCAAGAGATCACTTTCAGATTTGCAAAAGGAAAACTCAATAGCAGTTGAGCTGAAATTCAGACCTGAGGTTGCAAATCCTTTGACCGTGAAACTGTGTTAGGGAGGTGTACCTCGGGCAGTTACTCTCAATCTAATGAACATTACAAGGATATCCCAAACCAACCAACTCTCTTGTCGAAGAGTCCATTACAGCTCATAATAATCGCCCTATAGAACAGAGTAGCATAGCCTCCACAGAATTTCCAATACTGTAAAATGTTTACCCAAAAAGAAAGAAATCTTTACAAAGTGGAAGCAGACAACCTCATGTCCATTTCTTGGTGCACCTAGTGGATTCCAATTGTCAACTTCTCAGCCATCAACTGAGCACTTTAACCATTGCACTCCGTGAAAAAAGTATAATCCCCCCGCCCCCCAACGCACTACCATTGAGTCAAGTAGTCATATGAGGCATATGACTCACAGGTAGTCATATAAGGCAGAATTGAATTGCCCCTTTTGGTTCCTGAAACTGAAGTGTGGGGAGCAGAAAGCCATCCTCTTTCTCCCATGGAGCAACAAGGTTGGAACTGCTGGCCATGCTGGTTCACAGCACATTGCAGCCCACTATACCACCAGAGAGTCTTCCGAAAATTTTTCATCCTGAAAAATCATGCTCATGAGTGCAGTTGTGTGGACCTTTGTAAAAGGAAAGATGAGAACCATAGAAACTCTTTGGTAAATACCGGGGATATATGAGTGGCAGATGCAATTTATTTAAAGAGAAATTTTGGGATGATTGGTAAAAATAATAATTAAGCCTTGTGACTCTCCCAATATATCATTAGATTTCAGAAGATACATGGGGTCTGACAGTCATCCGTTTAACTGCTTTCTATGTGGTTAAGGGAGGAGGAAGTAGCCCTGATGGTAATGTCAGATAAGTGTTGAGTGGTTAACTGCAAGGTCTGCAGTTCAAAACCCAATAAACACTCCTCAGGGGAAATTAGGAACACTCTGCTCCTGGAAAGATTTACAGCCTCAGAAATCCTACAGAGGATTCCTATGATTCAGAACCGATTCAATGGCATTGATGATATGGTTAAGCATTAAATCATTGACCGAAATGCCATTTGTTCAAACCCAGCCAGTTCATGGGGCGGGGAATGAAGCAGTCTGTTTCTATAAAGATCTGTAATCTTTAAAAGCCTATAAATCAGTTCAAGTGGATGGTAATGGGTTTGTTTTAGTTTATCAAAGCATTTTAGACATGCCCAGTGTTCTTTACATTTCCAACTTGTTTGTGGTCTGTCATTTTATACACAAGAGCATGACGGAATAAAAGCAAATAGAATGAAATGACAAGAGAAGGAGCAATAAGAGGAACCAGAGACCATGGAGGAAACTGTGACAAGAATCCACCCCTGGTACAATGGCAAGAAGGAGGCTGGTGGTCAGCAGTTTGAAACGACTAGCCATTCCATAGGAGAAAAGAGAGACTTTCTATTTTCTAGAGTTACAGTCTCAGAGCCTCATGGAAGCAGTCCTACCCTGTCCTATAGAGTCACTTTGAGTTTGCTTCTTCTCAATGGCAGTGAGTTTGGTGTGGGTTTTGGTCCCATTGGGGAAGCTGTGGTGGGTGACTGACACATGCTGATTTGATCTGCCACTTGTTTCAAGTCCAGGAAGAACACCCTGCTTGGAGAGGTGGAAGTGCTTAGGGAAAAGAACAGTTAGTAGGTGTCAAGATGAAACGTGACCCTAGAAGGATTCACCTTCAAAATAAAGCTGACTTCAGTGATTAGTTAAATATCATACTCAAAAAGTGTGGGATCCATGTCTGAATGGGTTCCTCAGGGGGTGGGGGTGGTAATTAAGGGGTAAATCAAAGAGACAAGAAACGAGGCATGCAAGGGCTCACCCTCTTCCGATGGAAATTGGAACCAGACAGAGGGAGTCATGTAACTTGAGCATGCAAGGCTAAGTAAGTAAGCATGAATATATATATATATATATATATATATATATATATATATATACACACACACACACACTTATATACTTGTTTTGTCTATCATTTATATACACACACAAATACAAACACACATACACATACACACATAACAGAAAGGGGTTGCATTAGAAGTATATATGTAACAGGAGGGGGGCAAGCTAAGGGTTTACATGCAATAGCAAGAGGAGGTACCAAAAGCATACATGTCACAGGAAGGTACATATGTAACAAGATGGGTGGATACTAGAGTCAAGATGCAGCCTAACCATGGTCGTCTCTGAGCTGGCTTGATCTTAGGTGTCTTTGAACAATTCCCCAGGGGAATAATCTATGATCGTCATCTGAAGGGAGTAGACCATACTTAGGTTTAGATGGTCTGACTGCTTTTGATGGCAGGCAAACTTCAGGCTAGCAAAACTGCTAGCTTTCTAGCAGTTGACCTCCAAGAGTTAGCAAGCAACAAAGTGCTGGCAAAGAGCACCTTAAAATTGGCTTTGTTATGTGGGACATTGTGGGAAATAACTTTTTCTTTGAAGAATGTGACTGGAAGACATCTCCAATTTACAAATGTCTCCCTCCTTGGGCTGAATCCTGGTGGCATAAGTGGTTGAGTGCGGGACTGCGGCCCATGGGCTTGGTGGTTCAAATCCAGCGGCACCTCTCAGGAGCAGCACTGGGTAGCACCCACGACCACCAGAGGCAGTGAGGCCCCCCCCCACACACAAAAAGTCTTCCTCCACAGGAGCCCCACCCCTTCCAGACACTTTAACTTATGAAAGTTGAGAGTTTGTCTACATATACTCTCTTCCCTGATCTCAGTTTCCCTAATGCTGGGAAACAAGAATAATTTAAATGAAACAGGAATTTCTGATTTAGTTATCACTCCTTTTTATTTAAAAATTTTCTTTTCTGGGGTCTTAAAGACTTGAAAGTAAACAAGCAGCCATCCAGCTGAGAAGCAACAAAGCCCACATGGAAGAAGTACACCAACCTGTGTGGCCACAAGGTGTCCAAGGGATCCAATATCAGGCATCAAAGAACTAAAAATTATATCATTATAAATGAGGGGGAGTACAGATTGGGGACCCAAAGCCCATCAATAGATGAAGCAACAGCCCCTTATAGAGGGGTTGCAGGGAGTCGATGAGCCAGTCAAGGTACAGTGTAGTAACAGTGAAATATGCAACTTTCCTCTATTTCTCAAATGCTTCCTCCCACCCACTATCATGACCCAAATTCTACCTGACAAATCTAGCTAGGTAAGGGGATGTACACTGGAGTCGGAAACATGAGGAATTTAGGATAGATGGTCCCTTCAGGACCAGTGGTGGAAGTGGTGATATCGGGAGGTTGAAGGGATGGTGGAATAGAAAGGGGGAACCAATTTCAGGGATCTACATATAACCTCCTGGGCAACAGGGAAGTGAGTGAAGGGACACATTAGACAGTGTACGATATGAAAAAGTAACAATAATTTGTAAATTATTAAGGGTTCATGGGGAAGGGGAGTGGAGAGGAAGGGAAATTATGGTGAGCTGGTACTGGGGGCCTAAGTGGAGCAACGATGTTTTGAGAGTGATGA
This sequence comes from Nesogale talazaci, assembly GCA_004026705.1. NCBI lineage: Eukaryota > Metazoa > Chordata > Mammalia > Afrosoricida > Tenrecidae > Nesogale > Nesogale talazaci. The sequence goes on from PVJH01011394.1 coordinate 37,907, forward strand.
TGGCAACAAGGGTGCAAATGTGGTCTGCATACAATTGATGGTTGGGAGTTGTCTGAGTCCCCAATAAAATGATTTATTAAAAAAAAAGGAGGGGGAAAGAGGAGCTTATACCAAGGGCTCAACTAGAAAATATTTGGAAATGAGGATGGCAACATGTGTACAAATGTGCCTAATGCAAATGATGTATTGAATGTTATAAGAGCTGTAAGAGCCCCCACTAAAATCATTGAAAAAAAGAATATGTATATGCAAAATGAAATTTTTTTTCTTTCCTTTTCTGATGCATGAAAGAGTTTGTATTCATTTTGCATTTCATTAACAATGTTGGCTACCCACTGCCTAATTGTTTGTTGGACGGTGAGCTCTTGTGTGTGGCTATGTGCTGTGATGTCACTGGTTTTTCAAATGCCAGCAGGTTCCCCCAAAGTCAACAGGTGTCAGAGGAGCTTCCAGACTAAGAACAAAAAATGAAGAAGGACTTGGTTCCTCACTTCAAAGAAGGGAAACACTGGAAACCTTATGCATAGCTTTGAAGCACTGTCAGATACTGACAACCTAATGAATGGAAGCATTCCTTGTAGGAGATGTGTTGCAGGATAGGGACCTGAGTCAGAGGGAACTCAAAATATGACTTAGAAGGAGCTGATTTCTTGGAGTGGGGGAGACTGTGGTGATGTGAGTCAGATCAAGCCCGGGAGAGTAGAGCTTTTGGGATCGTCTTCTGCTGATGGGTCATTAGGACTGTCAGAAAATTAGAAGTGGTCAAAAATGAAATGGGACAAATAAAATTTGATATCCTAGGTATTAGTGAGCTGAAATGGACTGATAATGGCCATTTTGATCAGAGAATCATATGGTTTATTATGCCAAAAATAACACAGTCAAGAGGAATAGTGTGACATTCATCATCAAAAAATACATTTCAAAATGATCATGAAGTACAATGCTGTCTGGGATAGAATTATATCTATCCACCTTCAAGGAAATCTAAACAATACAATTGCTATTTAAATCTGTACATCAATCACAATAGCTAGAGATGAAGAAATTGACAAATTCTACTGATTTCAATCAGACATTCATCAAATATGCTATCAATATGCATTGATAATTACTGGTACTTAGAATGCAAAAATTGGAAAAGAACTGCAAGCGGTATATGGAAAATATGAGCTTGGTGATAGAAATGAAGCTGGAGATTGCATGATAGAATTTTGCAAAGTCAATGACTTGTTAATTGTAAATACCTCCCTCCCACCCCACTAACAACATAAAAGGTGACTAAATACATTGACTTCTCCAGATGGAAGACACAGAAATATAATTGACTACATCTGTGGGAAGAGACAATGGAGAACCTTAATGTTAGTTAAAACCAGGCAAGGGGATAACTGTAAAACAGACTATAAATGCTGCTGGGTAATTTCATCATAGAGTTGAAGAAAATTAAAACAAGAATACAATCTTAACTCTGACCCACCTGAATGTTGAGAACATGTCAAGAATAGCTTTTGTGCACTGAACACTCATGACAGAGACCTGATAAGCTGTAGGAGGACATAAGGAAGAATATTCATGAAGAAAGCATAAGACTATTAAAAATACAGGAAAAGATCCAAGTGTGTGTCAGAAGAGCCTCTGAAACTTGCTTGAAACCACAGAGTAGCTAAATCACGTGGAAGGAATGATGAAATTAAAGAGCTGAATAGAAAATTTCAAAGGACAGCTCAAAAAGACAAAGACAAATATCTTGTATTTTAATGAAATGTGCAAATACCAAGAATTGAAGGTGGGGAAAAGAAAGAATACCCTCAAGATATCTTAAACTCAAGGAAAAAAAATGCTAGCCTCAGAGTTGCAATAATGAAATATTGTATGGGCAAAATATTGAGTTATCAAAGGAAGATAAAAAGAATTCAGAGAGTCATTATACCCAAATGAAGTAGTTGATATTTCACCATTTCCGGAGGTAGGCTATGAGCAAGAAACACGGGAACTGAAGGAAGAAGTTCAAGTATTAGCATTAAAACAATACTCCAGTAATTGAAGGAACATTAGTTGAAATATTTCAACAAGTTGATGACTTCACTGGAAACACTCACTTATCTATGCTCAGAAATGTGGAAACCAGCTACTGGGCCAAGCGCCTGGAAGAAATCCATATGTGTACCCATTCCAAAGAAAAGTGGCCCAACCCAAGGTTCCAACTACAGGACAATATCACTGACAGCACATGCCAGTATAATTTGGCCGAAGAACATCCAACACAGTTTGCACAGTACATTGGCAAGGAGCTGCCAGAGGTACAGGTTGAATTCAGAAGAGGACGTAGAACATGGGCTATCACTGCTGATGTAGAAGAATCTTGTCTCAAAACAGAGAATACAAGAAAAGTGTTTACTTATGTTCTATTGACTATGCCAAGACATTGGATCATGTGAGTCATAAGGAATGATGGGCAACCTTAAGAATGGGAATTTCAGAACCCTTCATTGTGCTCCTATGGAACTTGTACATGGATCAAGAGGCAGTTGTGTGAAAAGAGCAAGGGAGTAGTACGTGGTTTAAAATCAGGACAGGTATGCAACAAGGTTATATCCTCTCCCCTTATCTATTAATTCTGTATGCTAAATAAGTAAACAGAGATTATGGTTTATCTGAAAAATATGGCATCTGGACTATAAGAAGGCTTATTAACAATCTGAGCTATGCAGATGACACAACCTTGCTTGATGGAAATGAGGAGGACCTGAAACACTTGCTGATGAAGAGCAAAATTTTCAAACTTAAGTCTGGATTACAAAAGATCTAATGTCTGGGGTCTTAAAGGCTTGAAAGCAAACAAGCAGCCATCCAGCTCAGAAGCAAGCCCACATGGAAGAAACACACCAGCCTGTGCAACCACGAGGTGTCAAAGGGATCTGATACCAAACATCAAAGAACTAAAAAATTATATCATTATCAATGAGGGGGAGTGCAAACTGGGGACCCAAAGCCCATCAATAAGTGAAGCGACATCCTCTTCTAGAGGGGTTGCAATAAGGAAATGAGCCAGTCAAGGTACGGTGTAGTAACAATGAAATGTGTAACTTTTTTTCTGGTTCTCAAATGCTTCCTCCCACCCACAATCATGATCCAAATTCTATCAGATAGATCAAGCTAGACTAGGGGGTATACATTGGAGTCGGAAACATGGGGAATTTAAGATAGATGATCCCTTGGGACTTATGGGACTTTAAGTGGTGATACTGGGAGGGTTGAGGCATGGGGGAGTAGAAATGGGTAACCAATTTCCGGGATCTACATATGACCTCCTCTCTGGGATGTGGACAACAGGGGTAGGTGGGTAAAGGGACACATTGGACAGTGTACGATATGAAAAGGTAATAACAATTTGTAAATCATTAGGGGTTCATGGGGGACAAGGAGGGGGGAGGGAAATATGGGGAGCTGGAATTTAAAATAAAAAGAACTAGAGGAAAGGGGGAAAGAGGAGCTTATACCAAGGGCTCAAGTAGAAAATATTTGGAAATGAATATGGCAGCATGTGTACAAATATGCTTAATACAAATGATGTATTGAATGTTATGAAAAGTTATAAGAGCCTCCAATAAAATCTATATTTAAAGAGTCTGGATTACAACTCAATGTAAGGAAGACCCAAATCCTCACAACTGGATCAATAAATCATGGTCGATGAAGGAAAGGTTGGTGTTCTAAGTTTTTTGTCTTACTTGGATCCACAATCAATGAATTTGAGCAGCAGTCAAAAGATCGAAAGATGAGTTGCATTGGAAATCTGCTGCACTCTTTGGAGTGTTGAAAAGCAAGGATGTTATTTTGAGGCCTAAGGTCCACCTGTCCCAAGTCAGTGTGTTTTCAATTGCCTTTTAACCTTGTAAAAGTTGGACAATAAATAAAAACTACCAAAGAGGAGTCTACGTATTTGAATGGTGGTGCTGAGAAAAATATTGATACTACCTTGGACTGCTAAGAGGACAAATGGCTCTATCTTGGAAGAGGTAAGGCCAGAGTGCTCTTTAGAGACAAGGATGGTCTGGCATCATCTTACATACTTTGGACATGATGCCAGGAGAGACCAGACCCTAGAGAAGGACATAATGTTTGGTAAAGTAGAGGGACAGTTAAAGGAAGGAAGGCCCTCAATGAGATGGACGGACACCATGGCTTCAACAATTAGCTCAATCATGGGAACTGTTGTGGAGGACCAGGCAATGTTTGTTCTCTTGTGTACAGGGTGGCTATGGACAGGAACCAACTCCAAGACATCCAACAACAGTGCCAGAAATTAAACCCCTTAAGAAGGAAAGAACCCCCAAACCTGTTGGGATAAAGCTTCTTCCTCAAAATAGAGTCAACTTTAATCATCATGCCTGGTATAGATGAACATTTGTGAAAGAGAGGAAGACCCTTGATGAGAAGAATTGACACTGACTGTAAGGATAACACTGTTCTTTCTGTTGCAAATAGAGTTGGTATGACTTGTAACCCACTCAATGGGCACCTAGCAACAAAAACAACAGTGGTACAACTTCTAGAACTCTGATTCTTTTTTTTCCAATTACTTTATTGGGGGCTCTTACAGCTCTTAGAACATTCAATACATCATTTGTATCAAGCATATTTGTGCACATTTTGCCATATTCATTTCGAAATATTTTCCACTTGAGCTCTTGGTATAAGCTCCTCCTTCCCCCTCCCCCACTTTGTTTTGTTTTGTTTTGTTTTTTGTTTTTTTTTGGGGGGGGGGGCATCACTGCTCTCCGGTGGTGGGAGTAGGAGGCTCAGCCCCACTGCTGGAATTGAACCTCCGTCCCAGTGGGCCGCAGTCCCGCGCACAACCACTACGCCACCGAGGCTCAGCCTCCCCCACTTTTTTTAATGAATCATTTTATTGGCTCAATCCACCTCCTTGAGAGGCTTCCTCAATTTCGTTGCCATTGTACTTTAACAAGCATGGTGTCCTTTCCCAGAAATTACTCCCACCTGCTCTCTCTTGATGTCCAAAATAAGTGAGTGAGACAAAGGCGAGCCATCATCAGTTTCAAAGAGCATTGTAGGTGTACTTCCTCTGAGACAGAATTATTTGTTCTTTTGAGAGTCTATGATATGTTTAATATTCTTTTCCAGCACCACAATTCAAAGGCATAGAATCTTCTTTGGTCTTTCTTATTCAATGTCCAACTTTCTCATGCATATGAGGCAATTGAAAATACTGTGAATTGATTGAGTCAGGCATACCTTAGTCCTAAAGGCAATATCATTGTTCTTCAGCACTTCACAGAACTCTTCTTGAACAGATTTGTCCAATGCAATATGCTGCTTGATTCTTTGACTATGGTTCTATAATGATTGATTGGGAAACAAGCAAAATGATATCCTTAGCAACCTCTGTCTTTTTTTTTTTTCATTAGGCTACCTATTGGTGCAGTTGTAGGATTTTGGTTTACTTTACATCACATTGTTACTCACATGGAAGACTGTGATCCTTGCTTGATCTTTAAGAAGTGCTTTAAATCCTTCTCACCTTCAGCAAACAAGGTTATGTCCCTGCATATTGCTGGTTGCATAGTAGTATATGTCCTCAATAAGTTTAGCTGATTAAACTTTATAAGAAATTCATATATTTAAAATGAGACTGAACTATTAAGTGATAAAAGAACATGGGAATAAGTTTAGATTATTTACTAATTTTGCATAGTAGAAGTTGTCCTACATTTATTCAAGCTTTTTCCCCCTCAAAACCAATTTATTCGCAGCTAATACAGATATATCATTTCATAGTTCAATCACATCAAGCAGTATCACACAGTTGCTACCACAATCAGGGTCCAAACATTCTGCTTCTTCCTCAGTTCCTTGACATCAGCTCCCTTTTACACCCCACCCCTACCACTGTACACCCCCTCCCCAATCCTTATTCCACTTGCTGTCCCTTTAAGTTCATCAATGTTGGCTTTCACACACTGAAAACTAGAAAATTTATAACAAAAATTCAAGAGGGTCCCCCCCCCCATGAGGTAACACTTCTGAGATAAACACTAATATGGATAAACAAGAAACAAACAAAATAGACAGAAAATATTGAAAAACAGATCAGACCTAACATGCATCAGAGGGTGTGTGTGGGGGGTGATCAACTGACAAGGTTGTAACCATTCAAGTTGTTTATCAACTTTTTATTTTAATGACTTTATTGAGGGAAGTTGATCATTTTTAACTTCTATAGTCGTCTCTCCAATGCATTCTCTTTGGTAACCACATTCTTCCTACCCCTCTATTATGGATAGAGGGAAATCATCATTGGCCTATTTTCTATATAGATCCCACAAATGGTATCTTGTGTTCCCACTGTCACTCATAGCCTTCTACAAACCAGATTCTCACAATGTAGGCTCTGATACTAATCCTTCTTTTGACTTTGGATGATATGATCTATAATCCTGTGGTCACTGATGTTGGAGTCCTTCTTCCATTTGAACTCAGTTGACATTTCAGTTATATAGTTGCTTTTTTGGAAACAACGACCCCAGATACTCTTCTATCTGCAAGTCAGGCACCAGCATGGTTATTTCTGAGATAATTATATTTCCCCAGTGTCAGCAGAGTCAGTATTTTATTGGGAAAGAAGTGAGTAGGTTGAAAATGAAAAGGTTTAATTTAAAATTTATAAGCTGTCATTCCTCAGAGTACAGAGTTTTCATCTTTTTTTTGGCTCCCCATAAAACAAAATACAAGTTAAAACTCTTAGTGACACCCCAAAGAGCCCTCAATCTTGGGTTATCCTTAACTGCCAGATACAAACTGGGGTCCCCAATTAGAGTGCTCAGTTCCTGACTGAAAGAAAGGCAGTTCAAGTCTACCCTGAGGTGAGTTGAAGAAAAGGCCTGGCAATCCACTTTCTCGAGCTCACAGCCATTGAAAACCCTCTGACTTGCATTTCTATTCCATACCCTTGGGACTATCATGGATCTGAATTCTATAGCAAAAGGAGTTTCGAGAAAGAAGACAAAAGTTTCTATGTATTTGCCACCAGGTGGCAATATATAAAAACTTTTACTTTCCATTTTCCAGACTTCCGTCCCCAAATGTTTCTAGGAAGGCAAAATGTTCAGTTTTTAGCCTTCTTGAAATTTCATATTTTTGAAATTGCTACCGTTTATTAACTTAACTAGATGTTTAAATTCTTTTCAACAGATTTTCCACTTTAATCTCATAGTACCAAGCACAGTTCAATTGATGAGACTGTCTCAAAGACAGCTTTGTGTTTGCTATTTGGCAAGCAGAAAATGGAATAATGGGAAGGCAAGGAAATTGATAATATATGAGAGAGAAGACAGGAAAAAGAAATATATTTTCCAAGGAAATGTATCATCTTGGATTTTTTTTTTTTGGTTCCTTTTAAAACATTGCTGGGGACTCCAAAGACTGTCAGTTCAACGTTTTATCAGTAGTATCATAATTTATTCTTTTGTTATACCATAAGGATTGAAACGAAAAGGTCTGTGCTCGCAGGAGGCAGAGCAAAAGATTATATATGCAAATAATTCTGTAGCTCTTGTACCAGGAGAGGGCTTTTCTTATAATATTTCTTTTAAGTCACAAAGATGAATCTTTGGTTGGTTGCCAAAAAGCAAAACTGTGAGGTGAAAAGAAGAGGGAGAAACGGACAGACTATTTAAAGGAGGGGTTCAAAGCTCTGATGAAAAGGAGATGGCTGATAACTGCCACATTTGGGATGATTTTTTTAAAAGCTAGGAATGGAGGTGGAGGTGTCAGGAGATGGGGAAAGAATGCAAAGCAGTCTGAAGAAGCAAGGTCAAGTGTATTCAAGCCTGGGGAGTCCAGGACATCTGGTCATAGGCAGACCAACTGTAATGTGTCTGCCCTGTTCTAGGTAGGAGTAATCCAGGTCACCTGCCTTCCTAAGGCCGCCTGACTGCTTCTCGATGCCCCTTCCCTGGAACAGTCAGCTTTGTGCACAGAGCCTATGTGCCATATGCTGCCTCCTCCCTCCGAATGACAAGCAGAGACAGAGGGGGCGTTTTAAAGACGTCACGGAGCTTGTGTGTCTGCCACGTCCCATTCACTGACAGTTGCACTATTCCGGGGAGGTCAGGGGGAGACCTGTTTGAACTTTCTTTTCCTAGCTGTATAGATAGATATTCAGTAAACTTTTTTTTTCTTTTGCTTCCTCTGTATTTTAGCTGACAAAGTGTCTCCTTTCTGAAAAGGTCACCCATTTACCAGGCAGACGGAAACTCCTGCAACTGGGAAAACTTTGGAACCAAGGAGAACATGTAGGAAAGATTTTTCAGGAACAAAAACAGCTCACTGATTGATAAAGGTGAGGGTGGGGGGGGGGGGGAGAGGAGAAGCTTAACTTCTGAAATAAAAAAAATGACATCTCTTTTTGATTCATAACCTTAATAAATTCTGATTACCATTTGCAATAATGTCTCAGTGTTCCAAAGACACTTTCATATTAGAAAACAGTTTCATATTTGAATGACTTTAGAAAAGAAATGCCCTATTCCACTATACAAGTTGAGCAAAAGTCTATATGGGAAGCTGCTTTCACTCTCACTAATGAAGAAAGATGGCTAAATTTTGGAGATTAGTGAGTCGTGTTTACGTCCATAATGAAATGGCTGGCAACTACATCCGAAAGCTGTGGCTCATTTGTTTTGACGCAGATATTCTAAATAATTTTGTTTTCTTGGTAAATGGTCTGTAGACTCTTCAAAGTGTTGTTAGCTAAAGTGTTATTAATGTGAATTCACTCAACACTTCTCCTAATTCTGATGAGCAATGAGATGTGAACACTTTATGGTGTCGAGAGCTGGAGGAGGGGAGCGGAGACAAGCAAGGGCCTCACTGAATTTATACATTCAGAGTGAATGAGGGCCTGTTCCTCAGAAAAAGGCATCTTGAAACTTGGATTTTGCTCTCAATTCTCATGGAGGTTCACCTTAAAAAATAAGCTCTTCAATTCATAAGCACTCTGGCAACTCATTTACTAATGAGCCAGCAGCCTGCTCAATTGGTTAACTCTGTTAGAAAGATTTTCACAAGAGAAGATAGTAGAGAATTGACAAATTACAAAAATGTGTACTAACAATCAAAGTAACCTCAAAGGAGCCTATCTTCAGAGTCCCTAGCAGTGGCCTTTTTAGGGTGGGTGTCACTCAGTAAAGTAACTCATGATACCACTCATGTTTCAATGACCTCTTCCCATACCGGACCATAGAGCATCCTGCCTGACGAATGCTTATTATTCAATTCAATCATTGAGTCATTTGTGATATAGCTCTACCTTGCTTAAAAATAATATTTCTTAGCTTATACAATTGCTGTTCAAGAATGAAACTATAAAAATGTAAATGTAAAATTCTTTCTGCACTGAATCACATTATTAGTTACAACATATTAGTCACTGAATGGAAAAGCTTAAAGTTTTGTTTTTTTTCTCTTCTCCTTTAATGGTTACTTTCTTCTAAAAAAAAATTACTGATATAGTCTTGCAAATACTCCTTACCGCAATATTGTGGGCTAAAACACCAGAGATTTTGATGAAAATCAATGACTATGAAACATTGGCAACAACAGACACAACAGCTGCAGCATAAGGAGATGAAACCCCATCACTTGAAGTATCATTATAATAGGGTAATAATAAAGGGAGCATATTAGAAGGTTCAAAAAATTGACATCATTTTAGCCTTGATGCTATAGTAATACAGAAAAACTAGGGTATGAAAAATGTTTTCCTTTTATAACTAACTGCAGGAATTTTATTTATTTTTTGAAAGTGAGATTATTTATTTATTTATCTACTTATCTCCTTATTTATGTTTTAGCTCTTAAGCTTCATAAAGCAAGTCCAAGATCACAATTTCTTTTTGTTTTAACCTTTTTATTGACACCTAATCCACATATCACACAATTTAATTATAGTATCAAAAAGAATCATACAATTATTACCAAAATCCATTTTAGAACATTCCCCATCCAGCCCCATGGATAAATTGCCTTTGAAATGAGTTGTATATTTGAGAGTTCCAGCGCTCCCTCACCTCCTGCCTTCATTGTTTACCCTTGAAATCACTTTACCCCCTCCCTCCCACCCTTGACTCCTACATCCCCTATGAACCCTTGCATCAGTTATTATCTCTATGCGTCCACTCCTTCTGTCCTTCACAAACTGGGCAACCAAAGAACCAATAAAATAAAACAAACTCCAAATAAAACAGTAGGAATAAAATAACAATATAAAGATTAAAATACAATAGTGAGAAGAAAGAAAAGACTATTCAATATTTTAAAAACCAGGGAAGAAATTTTTGTCATGGAACCTGTAATCGATACAACAAATTCAGGCTGGGTCAATAGGGAGGTATCAAGTATCACATTCATTCCAGCATCATCAAGATTACGATAATCACTCTCTGATAGAAAGGTTGTTGGAGACCCTTGCCAGTGGTGGCTAGTGGAGATCTGCCAGCAAGGTAATCTCACTAGTTACTCTACAGGGGGAGTTGGGGCTCCCACTGTCCTCCATAGTTTTCTATCAACTCATAATTCTAGCTCCGATACTTTTCCCTTTGTCATATTTGAATTTTGTTATAGTTCATCGGTGAGAGGGATTTTTAAATACAAAATTCATAAATGTATGCTGAAACCACACAAAAGCTCTATAGACAATTTTCTTGGTGTTACCCCCTCAGACCTCAGGGGAGTCTACACCGCCTGCTCCCCCTAGGGACACCAGTGATCTCCAGAAATTTTGAAGGAAATTTTGAGGGAGAAAAAAGTGTGATGGGCGTGTGGAATGAGTGATTCTATTCCACAAAGTCAACCGTTCTGCCAAATTTCCCAGTATACTTTCTTCTTAGTTTCAAGTGAAAGGCTATAACTGTTTCTTGACCTGTGTTCCTTCCTTCCCATTCTCTTTACAATTCTCCTTGGTTTGTTTCCTATCATATGTTAACAGGAAGTTATTCCCGCAATCCTCTAAGACATTCCTTCCCCAGATCAGAGGATAATGAATCTTGTGGTATTTTTCCTGAATTTCTTTCAGGCTAGCTCGCCAGATCTTTAGCTTTACTTTACAAAAATTTGTATTTATAGTATGATCCTCCATGGGACTTTAAGATCCTTGCAGACAGTGGCTTTATTAAAATTATCTATTCTGGTAACAGATGGTCAGAAATATGTAAGTGCTGGACCTCCAGAGAATTCTAAGAAGACATACCTTGCTGAGATTTTCCTAACCAGCCAAGGCCATCTAGTTCTCAAACACTAAAGTTATACCAGAATTATATTCCCAGCTGCATCCATCTACTATTTCACTGAGCTTGTGCAGACAGCAGTTCTAACATGACTACACTCACACTCTATTCCTAAAGCTATCATAGGGGTACTTGCCCTGTGTTCAACTATTATGGTGTGTAGGACTGAGGAGCTTCACAGGACGTGAATTTTCCATGCTCAACAAGAATCACCAAATAAATACCTGATCCGCTGCTGTGAAGTCAATTCATAAACCAGATGACTTAACAGGTAGCCCTTTTCTGCCAACTCTTTGTTTTAATTTGCATTTTTATATAACTAGTGATCATGAGCATTTCTTCATATCTTTCTTGACCTCCTAGATGTATCCTTGGGTGAATTGTCCATGTCCTCTGGCCACTTTTAGTTTGATTACTTGTTATGTTTTCCATGGTTCTCTAGAGAAACAAAACCAGGTCACTAATTATATATATCTCTATATGCAGCTAATCTATAAAGCAGTACAAATGGCTCAGTTCAACTCAATTCCATGAGGGAGCTAGTACACTGACAGTCCTTTAAGTCTTGAGGGCCACCGGGTAGTCCCCTGTAGAGCTGTGTTAGTCCGGGTAGACTAGAGGAACAAATTTCAGAGACACGCATATAGGTATAAGGAAAGGGTTTATATACAAAAGAAGTGTGACCCTAAGAAGGCATCCCAATCCAGTCCAGTACAAAGTCATAAGTCCAATAATAACCCATATGCCCGAAATCAGTCTATAAAGTCTGCTTCCAATTCAGGAAGTCACAGGTCAGTGGGTGCAGAATTCTGGTGCTGACAGGGGTCTCCCCATGGCTCCTTGCTTCCAGGGCTCAGGTACATCAACAGCATGCCACTCCAGCTTCAGAGGTCTGTCTTCATCAGGGCTAAGCCATGTGGTCTCTCCACCGGCTACTCCAGCCTCCCAGCAGCCACTGTTCTGTGTTGCCTGTGGTTAATAATCTCTCAAACTAACTCCCAACAACTGGGGAAGATAGCTTCTCATCTTCATGAGGGAAATATCGCGAGATTTCCCTGGAGTCTCAGGTGAAAGCCATGCCCACATAGAGGCCTCACTGGCTACTCAATGGCTATCTCCAGATTAACAGGCCAGACTCCACCCCTATATTTCAATCATAAAATTAACATTAGCACATGACTGCCACAAGAGCCATTCAAGCTATCTGGCCACAGGCAGCAATCAGCAAAGCACGTCACCAACATTCAGCCAGATGACAGGATCCGACAGTGCCCAGCTCAAGCAGCGTATGTTCCAGCAGCATGGTGGAGCAGGTCTTGAAGGAGCCTCAAACTGCACGGATTAGGTGTCCCACAGGTAGTGTAGCTTGTAAACTGAGGTAGGAAAACAAACTAAGGCAGCCACACTCTTGCCTGATCATTAAAGAGCAAGAGACAAGTAAGACAAAGCTCTCTGAGCCATTTAGCTCTCCTCCCTTCAACTAAACCCACATGTGTTCATTTGCCTTGTTGGCACAACAACTATTAGCTATTACCATCATCTTTTTCTTGTTGAAAGTGTTGACATTTTCTATAGCTTTCAGAAAATTAGTCCCTTGTCCAATATAACACTGCAAACATTTTTTCCCTGTCTGTAGGTTCTCCTTTCACTTTCAATGAAGTCTTTTGGTGCACATAAATGTCTTATATTTAGGAGGTCCTAGCTCACTATTTTGCATTGTGCTATGTGTGTTTTCATTGATATTTGATATCCCCCCCAACTTATTGGGCCCCCTAAGTTTTTCTCTTTTTTTCCTTGGTGATCTTTATAGGTCTAGGGTTTACATTTGATTCATTTTCAGTTGACTTGGTATATGGAGTAAGGTAGAGGACTTATTTCATTTTTCTGAACATGGTTGTGCTAGTCTGGGTATGCTAGAGAAGCAAATTTATGAATACTCTCATATGTATAGGAAAGAGCTTTATATACAAGAGCAGTTGAATATTGAGAAAATATCCCGAGTCCAAATCAGGTCCTTAAGTCTGATATCAACCCATATATGCCATACTAATCTATAAAGTCCTCTTCAGACTCATGAAACACATGCAGTGATGCTGAATGCAGGAAGGTCACAGGCTAGTGGGTGCAAGTCTTGTGCATCCAGTGGCAGTAGAAGCACCTCGGCACTGGTAGGTGTCTCCATGTGGCCCCTCCAGCTCTTAGGGCATGGGGTCTATCAGAATAGTGCTATGTGTCTAGTCAGTAGAGCATCTCTCAGGGAGTGAGTCTTGACAGTACAGAGTCTCCAAGGGAATAAACAGAGAGAGTGTGTCCAAGGAGGAAATACCGAAGTTCCCAGAATTTTCAGGAGAAGTCCATGTCCACACAGAGGCCTCATTGGCTATGACCTACCTGACTGACAGACTAGCCTCCATCCATTCACCCTTAATCCTCTCAAGCCCCAAACTGATAACAGGAAATGTAACTACCACAATGAGCACCTAAAGTGCTGGCACCATTGATGAAGAAACTTTTTCTTACCCATTTAATGTTATTTCAGTTCTTTATTCAAAATCAGCTTTTTATTTTTTGATGTAAGTTTTACTTATGTCAAAATCAGTTGTCTGTAAGTAGATAGATTTTCTTCTGGGTTCTCTATTTTGCTCCATTGTTCTATATAGCTATCACTGTATCAGGATGTTTTGATTACGGTAGAGTAGTTTTTAAGGTCAGGAACTGAGGGGTCTCCTACTTTGTTCTTCTTTAATAGTGCTTTGCTTTTCTGGGGTCTTCTTCCTTTCCATACAAAATGAGTGATTAAGTTCTCCATTTTTTTAAAGGATGATGTTGAGATGCGGATCAGAAGGCATTGTATTTATAGATTAGCTTGGGTGGTATTGACATAAGGTATGCATACTTCATTAGGATTATTCTCTGTATAGGTCTGTTATTTGCCTGAAAATTAAGCTATGAAGGTATGCTAGACAAGGTTCTCTAGAGAAACAAAACCAGGACACTTATGATATCTATCTATCTATCATCTATAATCTATTTGTCATCTCTCTATATAGTATGAAGGAATATAACAGATAATTATCTATATACCAGTCCAGAGGGCTCAGTTGAACTCACTTACATGAAACAGTTAATATACCAGAAGTCTTTCAACTCCCAAGGGCTTCCAGGTCCAACATCAAGGAAGCAAACAACTGAGTCTTCCCTAGAACAATGCAAGCAGTCCAGCCACAGGCAGCAAACAGCAGGTTGTGAAGGAACCTCAAGTTCTAGCAACACGGTCCACGGATTGGGTGTCCCACATGTAGTGTAGCTCATAAGTTGAGGCAAAGAGCTAGCATCTCCAGAGAGCAAGAAAGAGAGAAGCGGGGCTTGCTGAGCCATTAGTCTATGCCCTCCAAACTGTGACCTTATTAATTCCAATGTTCTTATTCGCCATGTTGGCACAATAAGCCTACCTATCACAGAAGGTGAGCTCAGGTTCATATGTGAAGGGAAATTAAGACCATATTCTTTGAGGTTCCACAAAGAGTGGAATTCTCTTTTATGATTTTGAATTTTGTTTTATATTTTCCCCTACTCTACATGGGCCTTCCTATTGTGATCACTTTAGGAGAGGTTGGTGGTGGTAACTGAGCACCATCTAGTTCTTCTTATCTCAAGATATTGGATATTGCTGTTTGCATGGTCTATTAGACTATTCCACATAGCTTCAATATTCAATACTTATATACTTTAGATAGCATCTCATGAGTTTACATGACCCAATCATTACATACTAAAGTAGGTAGAGAATATTGTCCTCATGGACTATGTTATGCCAATTGATCTTAGTGTTCCAAAAGACAGCAATTCTAAGATTTAGGTTCTCATTGCCTCATTCCCTCATGGTGTTTGTTTATATTAAAAGCACTCCTGTGCTTTTCTTTGAAGTATTTGCAGCAAAGGTAAATACTCACGTATAAATATTCTTTGTCAAATCTCCTTTTATACTTGTGGATAAACTCCCACACCAATTTAGCCTGCATGTCTATCCATGCATCCACTATTGGATTAAGCAATGCTGTGGAAGCCACATTTGTCCTCTCTGGCTACTCATGAGGGAAGTAGAATTCAACTCTCACCAATTCAAAGCTAACTGCCAGAAGGCAGAGATAAGCTAAGCCTCACCTCTCTATCCTTCTTTACCCTATTGTAATATCAACCTTAGCTCTCACAGGACATTACTCCTCTACTGGGTTCAATCATCCATTAATAACTACATTCTGAATTATATCATATTAAGAATATTAATTTTAAAAGCTTTCTTAATGTTTTATGTGTTTTGACATTTTTGTCTTTTCTGAATAAAATAAATTTAGTAACTGAAGATAGCTGTCCATCTAATTAAGCTACAGTCTGACTGAGTTTTTAAGAATTAGTTAAGTTTTTATTAATATTGGGGTAAGAAAAATTATAGTTTTCTGGAAAGCTTTGAGTACAGAAGAGAAAAGACATCAAAAAATATTTTTAATGGGGGTTAGAAAGGACTTACAGTGGAGAGGCAGGCTAACACCAGCCACACCAAATCACATTGTGTGGGGCAACGTTAATCAATGTTTCTATGTTGATTCTGACTAATACCAACCCTATAGTTCACGTGGTTGCTCTGATTTTTTTTAATGCAGCTTGTTTGATTAATACCCTCCTTTTATTTATTTTGTTCTATCTGTACCTAAGTAACAGTATACATCAGATAAATTTTCTAAGAACAAGCTATTTTGATAACTACCCATGATGTACCAAAGAGCTTTAGTTTTCCTCTCTCCCCTCACATTCTCTACTGACCTAAGTCACTTTTCAACAGACCACAAGAAAGAAGGGGAAGTCTTTGATCCTTTCCAGATCTATTTTAGTTTCATGGATCAATACATATTGAACATCAACTCTGAAAAACTGCAGAGGTCTTTTAAATTTTCCAAATATTGATGTTTCTTATATAGAAATCATGGGATGGGTAGAAAGCAGCAAGCAGTGTTTTTGTTTTTCAAACTTTTTATGGTGATTAGAGCAACAGTTTACAGAGCAAATTGGTTTTTCATTCAACATGCATACACATTGTTTTGTGACATTGATTGCAATCTTCACAATGTACAGTCACACATCCCACTTT
Organism: Nesogale talazaci; assembly: GCA_004026705.1. Classification (NCBI taxonomy): domain Eukaryota; kingdom Metazoa; phylum Chordata; class Mammalia; order Afrosoricida; family Tenrecidae; genus Nesogale; species Nesogale talazaci. Next base: position 54,365 of record PVJH01011394.1, read on the forward strand.
TGGGTTATCATCTTGATCTGTCCTTTTCTATCCCTTTCTAATTTGTGAGCTCTGCCCCTGAGGCAAATGCTGCCTCCTTGATCCCATATGGCTGGTTATTGAAAGGACGGTCTACCTCCCTATGTTCATCTTATAGGCATGTCTATCATTTAGTTGAAATTTGGGCTAGAGGCATGAGTTCAGTTTCAGCTTGAAGTGTTATTAAGGCCATGGTCTTGGGCGTTCTATCAGTCTATATCAAACCAGTATTCTGTTCTTTTAAAAAAATGATTTTGAGAGTTTTAAAAATAGTTTTATTGGTATAAACTTAATATAGCCAAATCAATCATATCAAAAAGTTATGCAATCATCACCACAATCAATTTCAGGACTTTTTTTCCTCCTATTCATTTTTGTCTGCCCCCTTTCTCTGCCACAAACGTCTCCTGCTACTCCCTTAGGTAATTACTAATAGAGTTACTATCTTTATAGCTTTACCTATCCTGAATTTCATACAGAGAAAAGAGTACAAAACAAGATCACGAAGCAAACAAGAACCATCACAATGACTTCACAACATTGAGAGAAGCTTCAATAGAAACGAAAGGAGAAATTATTAAAAACTGAGTCTCTAAAATGGATCAAAAAGGATATCAAATACAAAGTATCACTTTTTAACTGAACTACATCTGCCACAGTTAATGTTACAGTGTTCTCTGTCTGATAGAAAAGCTATTCACCTCTCTAGACTATGATCACATGGGATTCACTGAAGTCTTAATTCATGAAGGGACCTTGCAAGTGAATTTTGGGCTTTCACCATCATTTCTATCCTTCTGGTAACCAGTTGTCAGAATTTAAGCTGTGATATCCTTCTCTCCTTCAGATTTGGATTTTATTATTTATAATCATTGGATCACACAGACTGGTGTGTTTCTCCCACGTGGACTTAGTTGAGACCTCACTTAGATGACTGTTTGCTTTAAGACAAACTATAGGAACCCAGACACTGTTCTTTCTGATAGCTGGACACCATCTGGTTCCTTCACCACACTTTACTATAGCACCCATATTTTCAATGATCTCTTTATGAGAGTCAGTTCTGAGTTTTGTCCCATGTTTTTCTTCCATTTTATCTAGGACTTTCTAATATGAATCCTTTCAAAGTATTCAGCGAACACCACTAAGGGACTCGTTCTTCTGGTCTCAGGATCATGGAGGTTGACATTCCCATGGTACATTAAACCTTTGGACTGTCTTCATGTGACTTTGGTTTTCTTTACTCCTCTTTGCTTCAGATAAGGAAAAACTAACAGTGGGTATTTGCAAACTGTTAAGACTCTAGGTACTAGTCATCAAAGTAGGATGTAGAACATTATCTTTTGGGTTGATCTTATTCCATTTGACCTTGATGTACTCTGTTATGATGGCCCTGAGCATCCATGCCCAACAATTAATTCCATTAATTGGAATTAAAGGTATTTGGCTACAGCCAAGCAGTTTTCAGAATGTTCCCCTTGTTAAGCAAATACTATGAAGGGGTTAGGATTAAATGAAAAGAACATCATTGGAGAATTCAAGGTAGAAATAAATAATGTTTTGATGGCAGCATAACCCCACTCAATGGGAGTAAATAATAGAATTATAGGTGAATGAATACATTGAATGGTGTAAGACATGGCAAAAATAAAATAATAATATAAAAATAAGGGTTTCTGGGAGATAGGGTGAAGAATAAAGCGGATAAAGGGGAGCTGATATCAAAAAGTTCAAGAGGAAAGAAATTGTTTTGAAACTGATGGTGGCAGCAGTTGTATAATATGTTTGATCTAATTGAATGTATGGGTTGTTATAATATCTGTAAGAGCTCTTAATAAAATTACTAATAATTTTTTAAAGGAAATAGCCCAAAACAAAACAAAACAAAAAAAATTTTGGGGGGGGGGCCATCACTGCCCTCAGGTAGTGGGAGTAGGGGGCCCAGCCTTTGCTCCGTAGAGTTGGAACCGAACCTCCATCCCAGTGGGCCATAGTCCCGCGCACGACCACTATGCCACTAGGGCTCAGCCAAAGCAAAAAAAAATTTTTTAAGAAATAGTGTTAGAATCTTTAGTTGAGGAACTTGCTCTGATCAGAAGTTTCATTGGAAGTTAAGGTTGGATTGAATATGTTCTAATAAAATTGTGAAAGACAGGAATGTAGACAATAACAGTGAATGTTTTTCCATATCATTCACTTTCTAATAAATTTTATTTTATTTAGCTCTCACCATTGCATTCTGATGGAGGTACTATCACTATTCCCATGTTGCAGCTAAGGAAAATGAGATAGAGATGAATAAATTGTCTACTGTTACACAGCTAGTAAATTGTCAAGTACTTTCACTTTTGTAGACCAACATAAAGAGACACCCAATTATGACTCAAACTCATCAAAATATAAACTGGAGCACTGGCTAGCTGAACAGTGTCTTAATTAATTAGTGCTTTCATAACAAACAAAGAATTTTGTTGGTGCCATTGGATAAGTCTTGGACCGCTAAGCACAAGGTTGATGGTTTAATATCACTAGTCATTCTGCATAAATATTTATAACATCAGAAAGATTTACAGCCTGAGAAGTCCTACATAAGGTTACTGTGAGTAGAGATTGGTTTGATAGCATTTAATTTGCATAAAATAAATGACACACATGAATATATTTAAGAAAATGTATTCTCTAATAGTTTGGGTTCTCCAAAGACCAAACTTGGAATGGTTGCTCTAGTGAAGGCTTTCTCTATCTGTCATCTCAGGAGGAAGGGCCTTGCCTCTTTTCAAGTTCTTGAGCTAGCGTTCCTTGGAAGTCTTCCTGTGTTTTGCAGTCATTCTTTCTCTGGCTCTAAGAGTCTTTCATGGTGAGTCCAAAATGACACACTTCACTGCTTTCTTGACAATATTGCACCTCACTTGTATGTTTCCTTTGTATCTCAGATTAAATTTACTCAAGACAGAATTTAATCCTGTATGTTGTGTCCTGCCTTATTAACATCATGGAGGTTAGGATTTCCGATACATAAGATAATTATATTTAATAAAAAGATGGATGAAATGGAATAATGTAAGAACCACGATGTGGTCAAGGTGGTAGATTTTGAGGAGATACAATTCAAACCACTTTAGTGCCAGTTAATGCTTTGATTCTATGATTTCTAAGATCTATTCCTAGTCTGTTATTGTTTTGCAATATTATAAGTTTGGTACAATAGTTCTTAATATTTCAAATCATAATATTGTAAAACCTATCATAAAACTACTTGTGTCCACCAGCTCTAGAGTATATTATGATAGCCAATGATTTCATTTAGATATCTACCTGTTTTTCTTTCTAGCTTCAGAAAGAGACATCCAATAATGAAACTAATGAAGAAAATATCTTAATGAAGAAATATCCTAATGAAGCAAATGATTTATTACAAAAGAGGGCAGGAAGTAAGAAAACTTTTGCCTCTTGAATCATTTAGTGACTTCTCAGTCAACAATGAGAAATATTAAGCCAATGACGCAAAGCAGTGTGCCTGAAAGCGAAGCCAACTAAAACTGGGGATGTAGGAAAATAGCATAGACAGAAGTGCTCCAGAAGAGATGAGAACAGAGTTTGGTGTTTCGTGAATTCATTTGTACTTCTTTGATAACCCACATTGAATGGACTATTTTACTTTCGTTCCTGCCTGTTGTCAGATTGTTGTTATTGGAGCAAAATGTTTCCCTCCTATTTGTGCATTTCTCAGTACATTTCCCATAATGAAACTGTCATGGAAGGGGACATTGTAGAGCAGCAGGAGAAGACTGAGCAGGTGGCAAGATCATTGGAAGGTACAGTGAGGCTCGGCATTACTGTATCCAAAAGACAAAAAAATAACTGAGAGAAATAAGATGGTAATCACTTATAGATAATCTAAGATTCCTTCCCCTTAGTAGCAGCAGAGAGAATTCTATGTCTTTGTAGTTTCTTCAAGAAACTATGTCTGTGGTTCAGTGTATTCCCAAAAGGTGATGAGTGGATAGATGGAACTGGGGTTTTTAGAGATTCAAAAATAGCATCCACAGGCCAAGACCTGAAAGAGAAATTTATTAGTTACTCTAAAGATTGATTGCACGATGAAGAGTTCTGGAAATAAAAGTGATGGATATAAAAGTCAAGATTGCAAGCCACATTTATATCAAAATGTTAAAGCTCCAAAGATCATGGCTGCGGTGAATGAACACCAGATAGAGATTTTTTAGGAACCACTGGATTCCTTTGAAGAATGTTGTTAGCTACTGTGTCAGCAAGGTGCTCTAGAGAAACAAAACCAGGACACTTATGATTATACACACACACACACACACATGCACACATATAAGGACAGATATTTATAGCATGAAGGAATATAATAGCTAATTATATTTCACACAGGAGAACAGAGGGGTCAAGTTAAGAGACTGGAAGTCCTTCAAATCACAAGGGCTGTTAAGTCTAAGATCAAGGAAACAAATATCTGAGTCTTTCATTGAGCAATGCAGCAGTCCGGCCACAGATAGAAAACAACAGGGTGGGTCACCAACAATCAACAGGTCATCGCTTAGCAAAGCAGGCCTAAACGGGATATTGAGCTCAAGCAATGGAAGACAACAGAATACAACAGCCTCAAGCTCGAGTGATGTATACACCAACAGTGTGGCAAGGCAGGTCTCAAAGGAACCTCAAGCTCTAACTACATGATCCACAGGGTGGCTGTCCCACAGGTAGTGTTGCTCACAAGTTGAGGCAGAGAACTAACTAAAGCAGCCACATGCTGGTCTGATGTCCAGAGAGCAAGAGAGAGGGGTACGGGCCTCTTTTCCCTTCAACCAAACTTCAACCTTATTACTCCCTTATGTTTCTATCGACCAGGTTGGCACACAATATCACAGTCACCATCACGTGAATTTGCCTCATTTTGTGTTGCAGAATGGTCACCCCTTGTCTTTCAGTTTGTCGTACTGTGGTAGTCTCTGTTGCTGTGATGCTGGAAGCTTATGTCACTCAAAGCAAGCACATAAGTATCAGTGGAGCTTCCAGATTAAGCAGAGACTATGAAGAAAGTAGTGGCTGTCCACTTCAGAGAAAGTAGCCACTGAAAATAAAATGATGCCTTTGAATTTTGGTGCTACGAAAGAACAATGAAGGCACCAGGGACTGCCAAAAGGATAAAAAAAAAAGTCTTGCAAGAAGTGAGCTAGAATGATCCTTAGAGGTAAGGTTAGTAAGACTTCATCTTACATACTTTGGGCCTCTTTTCAGGAGAGAACAGTCCCTGGAGAAGGACAACATGCTTGATAAAGTAGAGGGGAAGTGGAAAAGAGGAAAAGAGGACAGCCCTCAACAAGATGGCTTGACACAACGGCTTCCACAATGGAGTCAAACAGAGGGACAGTTGTGAGTTGGGCACAGGACTGGGCAGTATTTTGTTCTATTTTACCTGGGGTCCTCATGTGTCAAACGGACTCGATGGCACCCACCAGCAACATAACAGAATGAAAGCTCCTCCAGGTGAGTGCTGCCCTACAACGGGTTGCAGACTGGATCTCATTGTGATCTTTAAAGTCTTCACTGACTCATTTTCAGAAGCAGATCATCAGACTTTCTTCCTAGTCTGTCCTAGTCTGGAAGATCCACTGAAAACTGCCTCCAACACACAAGGCTCCACTAGTCGATCGGTGGAGACTGCACCTAAGGATCATTGGCTGGAAATTGAACATGGAAGGTGAGAATCTTCCCCTGACACACTATGACTTCACCTATACAGAGTAATCTCTTTGTAGATGATAGATATGTTATGTAAAATTTATATTAATTAAACTTTTTCATATAATTTTGTGGCAGGAGTTCTTGTACTGATTTTTAACACTTCTGAGTGTTAGCAAGATGAGGAGAGTAGGAAGGAAATTTACAACACTAGATAGTACTATTGGAAATAAACTACCCACAGAGAATTTATGAAAAATTGAATAGAAGAATGATTGTTCCCATCGAGGGTAGTGATTTTTCTTTTTCTACTAATTGCATTCTATTGATTCCAAGTGATATTTCAGCACATGTTTTGATCATTTTCAAAGTTTTAATTTTTGTGTCAATTGATGATGATCAATCTCTCATCTGATATTTTGTAGCCTAATATAATTTTGCCTTATTTGCTACATATTTTTTTCTCATAAACTGTTCTGTTTTCTCCTTTTCACATAATAGCAAGGTTGAATCTTTTTTATTACTTTTTTTTGTTTTTTTTGGTTTTTGGGGTATCACTGCCCTCTGGTGGTGGGAGTAGGAGGCCCAGCCTTTGCTCCTGTAGAGCTGGAATTGAACCTCCATCCCAGTGGGCCGCAGTCCCGCGCACAACCACTACGCCACCGGGGCTCAGCCCTAAGGTTGAATCTTAATAGCACAATAAGTAGGTACACATTTTGAGACCTTTTTGCAATTCTAAACAAATGGACTGGGTTTTACAAGTTCACAGTTGAGCCAGTTGATTAGAAATTTGAATGATTTATTTAATGATTTTAAAACTTTACTATCATGGAACACTAGTGTCCCACAGATGTTCTTACAGATAAATGCAAGCAAATAAGAGTATTTTCCCAAATTTCAGGGTAATGTAATTTGTTGATATAATTTTTCTGGTTTTAAAAGTCTTCCCCAATTGTTTTCCTAGCTTACTGTGAGCGAACTATTTTGCATGTGTCCTCTTATTCAGACTTTATAAAGATTCCATTCTATTGGTAGAATCAATCGTATGATTAGTAAAGTATTTAATTCTCTTCCAGCAAACATTGACATTGAAACACTAGCTTTTAGAACAAAAGTGGTGAATTTAAAAAATATCCACAAATTCTTTCATGTTTATCCCATTGAAAGTCTCTATCACCTTCTAGTGAAACATATAAACAATTGAATACAGCAAAAGTGACAATTCAGTGTATGACATCTGAAAGCTGCAAAAAATATTGGATATGTTGCTTCGTTTGTTATGCTTATTATGAGAGAAGTCAACCATCACTTAAGAAATCCAACCTCCTTGCTATCCTGGAGAGGCCACTTGTAAGGATGCAGGTCAAAAGTCCACCATCAGCTATTAGCCACATATGTGAGCTACTTAAGTGTTCCACACACTCAAGCCTTAACTGAATGAAACTGGCTGAGATACTCCAAATGAGTACTACCTGCTTGCTATTTGACACTATGAAGTGGTGGGATAAATCACAACAGCAATATGCAACAATAATGACCAGACTTGCCAGTATTAGTTGGACACTTAAGCTGTACATCTCACTGCTTTCCTTATATCTTTGATATTGTTACTACTTTTCCATAATAAAATCTAGTATGAGACTTGATTTTTGTGAGCCACTAGGTTTTCTACTCCTATAAAGATGCATTGTGTTAGAAAGCCAAAGAAGTAACTCTGTTTTTTATTATGGGGTGTGTTAGTCCGGGTAGACTAGAGAAACAAGTTCATAGACATGCATATGGATATAAGGGAAAAGTTTATTTACAAGAGGAATGGAACATTGAGAAAGCATCCCAGCCCAGTCCAGTTCAAAGTCATAAGTCCGATATTAGCACATTTGTCTGGTACCCGTCTATAAAGTCCCCTTCCGACTTATGAAGTACATGCGATGACACCAGGACAATCACAGGCAAGTGGGTGAAGAGTCTTGTGTGTCTGGTGGCAGCGATGAGATGCTGGCAGGGGTGACTTCTCCGGCCCCAGCGGTCTGGTCCTATCAGGGCAAGCCCATGTGACTTCTCCTCCGGCTCCTCCAGTCTCCAGGAATCAGGATTGATCAGCATGCTGTCATCTTGTCTTGTCAGTAGTTCGTCATCTTGGAGACTCAGTCAAGTCTCTCTACTCCAATCGGGAAGCATTGTGAGACTTCCCAGAATTCTCAGGAGAAAGCCATGTTCACATAGATGGTTCATTGGCTATGTCCAGATTAACAGGCTAGACTCTACCCCTACATCCCAATCTTGAAATTGACATCAAGTACATGACTGTCACATGGGGTGGCTCTGAATTGACTCCAGGCCACTGAATGAGGGATGAGTTAGCATACAAGTATATGTTTAGCTATTTAAATGTAGCATACCCTTAGATCTTTAAGTTCTTCAAAAATTTTCCAGATTAAATCAACTTTGTGTCTAAACAAACATAATCAAAATTTTACAAATAATGATCAAGATCTCAATCACTAGATCAATATCTATCAATCAGATCATTTGACGATATAACATGGGACATTTTTACACAACCAATTCTCAGTCAATGCTTGATTTTGTTCTGTTCAAACAAGAAACTCAATGTGAGAAATGTTGACAAAGAGAGTCTTTAAGTTCATGTCTTTTCTCCCTCATCTGAAATGGTTGTCTTTCGTAAGCTGCTACTGTGGTAAACCACGATTCACCGCTGATTTTCAGAAGCAGCCCACTAGGTTTTTATTAGTCCTTTTTAGTCTGGAAGATCTACTGAAACCTGTTCAGCATCATAGCCACACACACACAAAAAAAATCTCTTGATGGAAAAGTTGAGGCTGTACTTGAGGTATATTGATTGGAAATTGAACTTGCATCTTCTGCAAGAAAAGCAAGAATGAGACCACAAACCACGTCTGCCCCTCTCCTCAATATAAAAATAGACTGAAAGTATCACTATTCCACAATCACCATACCCTGTTGTAAAACTTATTCTTGAACCATCACTCATCTTCAAACTTTGGAAAGAGCATCGATATTTAGGAATGCATTTGACAGGTATTTGTGCATTCTTGAGCACCTTCCTTCGCATCCCTAAAGATTTTGATTGAGCAAGCTTGGCACTCATATTTAATCCATATTTTACACAAACATTCCAGGTGATTCTTTAATAAAGAAGTCTGAGGACTGCAATTGAGAATAATATTTATAGCAGTAAAAAGATTTCTCAAGCGAGGATGCACTGTAGAAATGTAGTGTCATGAAATGTTCACACTCGTAGCAAAGATCTTCAAATACTCTCATTTCACAGGTGAGGCAATGAAAGTTATGAGAAGTTTGACTTTACAGCAAGTTTGTGAGAAAATCAATGCTCACAATCAACTCCCAACTCTCTGTCAAGTCTTTCCTCCACTTTGCCGTCTACAGCAAAATTAAATTACTTAGAGAAAATATTTTTGTGTGTTTCTAAATTTTGTAAGGGTTCTTTCTGAAATGTCTAATTGTCTCTCAAAATGTAGCTCTATTCTATTTAGATATTTTGAAATCATTAAAGTTGTTGATTTCCATAGAAGCAGAGAAGAGCAGGGAACAAATACAGCTGGCAGAGATTCTAAACAATGATTTCATGTTTCCAATACCTGCAATTAGACTACTCTATGTAATTACTTCAGTCTCCACTTGGCTTTTCCATATTTTCTTCTCTGCCCCTAGCCCCAAATGGCAAGACTCAAATGGTGTCTCATTGATACATACATCAACAGCAAGATATATGTGTCATGAATGTGGACACTGCTTATTATTTTATTTAAAAATCAGGTAGCAAATGTCTACTGTACAGAGCCATAATTACATTATGGGTTGGGCATAAGCCTGCTAGTCACAAGATCGACAGTTCAAATACACTAATGGCTTCATCAGAAAAAGATGAATCTGTTTGCTTCCAGAAAGATTTATTGTCCCAGAACCTCTACATAGGGTTTTTATGAGTCAGAATCGACTCCATGGCAGAATGCGATATACATTTGTATGTATATGGGTGTATATATCATGAAGAATATACCAACATAAAAATAATTCTTGGATACTTGCTTTTTAAACTCTGTTCCATGTCTGTGGGATAGAAACCTAATGAAAGTTGCACTCTTAGTAGTAATGCAGAAGACTTATAAATTTTCAAATGCTTTTCTATTTCCATGGTTGAAAAGACAAACAAGAATAACATGTAAAATTATTATGCAGATTGCACTGGCCTGATTACTTGGAGCCTCCACTATGCCAGACTGTTTCTTTTTCAAATGGAAGTGTTCATCAGAAAGTAAATTGGCATATTCAGAGCTTGAAATCTGACATTCTTAAAAAATGAAAATGTTTCCATCTCTCCACGAAAGGTATGGCACACATGCCAGAGAAGAAAAAAGACTGCTCTTGGAACCAGATGAGAGAAAGCCTATGGGGGCTTCTTTGGGTAAGTTTTAACTTCAGTTTGCTCGTGTGCAAAATGGAGGTGATAGCCTAACCTAGCTGGCAGAATTGTCATAAGGTTCTATCAGTCTCTAATTGTGAAAGGATATATAAATTTGATGTTTTTATTTAGCAACAGCACTTGCCTAATTGTCACTTAGAATCATAGAGCTGAGGGCTGGAACAAATAGCTTTTTAGGAAGCTTCATTGATGATACAGCTACCCAGTCAATTTTGAGAATTAAATCTTTGGATCAATTATTCACTCTCCGTCTGTGGTGCACATTAAGAGCAATAACAGGGAAATTTATTTTTTTTAACCTGAGCTCTATTCCCAGATACTTTTATATTGGATTGAACATCAGAATATTTTAATGTCCTTCCAGCTGATTCTCATATACAACCAGGTTTGAGAACAATTGATATTGTTTACTCAAGTGAGGAAACTGAGTTCTCCGGAAAAGTAAATAATTACGTGTATATAAACATGTACAGATGTGAGTACTCAGTTTAAGTCAACAAGTCTCTATTGAGTCACTACATGTACATTACACAAACCTCAATCTAAAATGGCCTCATCAGTACCTAAGACGGATGAAAGAAATTCAAAATTATATGTGACAGAATAAGTCAAATATGACAGCACAAGAAAAACAGTATTTCAAGGGCCTAAGAGAAAACTTGAGTTATTTATGAGGTATATGGCAGGTGGTTTCTCAAAACCAGAGGATGTTTGAAAACCAGTTAGTTCTGAAACCAAAGAACTACAGGTTGTATTTATGTACATAATAACAGCATACTAATATTTTGCCATTGAGTCAATGCCAACTCATAAGGACCCTGTCAAACAGGGTAGAACGACCCCTGTGGTTTCTGAGCCTGAAACTCTTCATGTGAGTAGAAAGTCCAGTGTACAAACCTACCACCACCCCCCACCCTCACAGAGCAGTGGGTGGTTTTAAACTGCTGATCTTGTGGTTTGTAACTCAGCGCTTCACCACTATAACATCAGGACTCCTTCAATATGCTAATAAACTACCATCATTTCTCCTCCTGTTAGAATGTTACTGTGCATGCTAAAGCATGGTAAAGAGATTACTCATTATGGACACCAAAACTACAAATGTGTCTTGAAAGAAGTATTCCAAGAAATAGAGGTGCACTCTAAAAAATCACTCAACTAATTAATTTGTGTGTGTGCATAAGGATGAAATGTCTTTTTAAATTGTGGTGGGTGAAAAATGACAGGGCAAGTTAGTTCGCCACTCAACAAGTTATACATTTGCTTCATTTCACTAGTTGAAATATCAAAAATGTAACAGTATTCTTACCTCATCAATTCTGAAATACCACATTTTCTGTTGGCTTAGTGATAGTTAGATTTCAAAGATCAAAATGTTATATGAAAATTGGCATAATTGAAGAAATGGAGGATGACCACATCTGATTGCAAAATGGAGGATGATTAAATCATTAGATAAGCGCCAAGTCACATCATTACCTCACTGCCAAACTACTGAGGATCATGGCCTGGCCACATTTACACATAACCTTAAACTTCTACTCCCTTTGGCAGTTGAAGTCTCAGAAAGCCACAGAGCCAGCTCTTCCTTGAGTCTCCATGAGTGATCACTGACTTAATAACAGTAAGATTGAGTTTGGTTTTAGCCAACACAACGAGAGTTACTTTATGTTATAGGTTAGCTTTCTTTACTGTCAGATTAAGTCACTATATGCAAAATAATTGCATAGCAGATTTTAAAACTATTGTCATTAATATAAAATACCAGATTACATGATAATCTCATGCTGACTCTCTTCCTTGGCACTATTAGAACTAATATGCTCATACCGATACTTCTAGATTTTCTAAATATTGAATATTATCTATTGATTTCCTATACTGAAAGATGAACTCATTTCTATACTTCCTGAGATTCATGGTGACACAGCAGCTTAGGCATTTGGTTGTTAATGGAAAGGCTGGCAATTTGAGCCCAGAAGCTACTGCATAGAGAAAGACAGACAAGACTATGAGCTCTTATAAAGATTTATGGCCTTGGAAATCTCACTGTTGTGACTCAGAATCAACTAAACGGCAGTAAAAATACCAGGGCAAAGAAATACACACATAAAATCTATGCTTTGCCGCTGTCTTTTCCCCCAAATAACTCTGGTAGACATTTAGACGATACAATTTGTGGCAGTTAAATTATCTTCTGTCAACTTGATCAAAGAGGTAGTGTAGCCAGTCGACCAGGCAGTAGCCAATGATGCCTCTGTGTGGGCATGACCTTTTCGTGAGGGTTCTGGGAACTCCTGTCTTCCTCCTTGAAGGTGGGACATTCCAGAGACTGCTTCACATTCCTCATGACAAGTCTCATGGAACCACGCTGATGGCAGTCAGGTCCCTGGAAATGCTCCCACCACCACTGGATCCACAAGACTTTCTACCCACAGTCCTGTGATCTTCCTGCATTTGGCATCATGGCAAGTTCTGTATGAGTCTAAAGTGGAATTTTTTGACTAGTGTTGGACTTATGGATTTGCTATGGACAGGGCTAGGAGAGGGGAAAAGCCCAGAATTTGCAGGGATCTCCTCAAGGATAAGAACACAGTCGGAGGGTTGGCTTTACCTGACTTTCACACTTACTACAAAGCCACAGTGATCAAAACAGCGTGGTACTGGCATAACGACAGGTATATAGATCAATGGAAAAGAATAGAAAACCAAGAAATAAAACCACTAGCATATAGACAACTGATTTTTGACAAGGGCTCCAAAAACATCAAGTGGGAAGGTGATGCTCTATTTAAAAAATGGTGTTGGAGACAATGGAAATCTACATGTAGGAAAATAAAACAGGATCTCTACCTCACCCCATGCACAAGAACAAACTCAAGGTGGATCACGGACCTGGAAGTAAAACCACAAACTATCAGGACCATTAGCAAGAGAGTCGGGGAAAATCTAAGAACCTTGACCAGGGAATACAAAAGCTAACTGCAACAGGACAGGGTACACATTCTGGGGAACCTGAAATTGACAAATGGGACTTATTTAGAATAAAACACATGTGTACATCAAAGGACTTTACCAAGAGGGTAGCCAGGCAACCCACAGACTGGGAGAGGATTTTTAGCAACAGTACAACAGACAAAGGGCTTATAACAAAAATCTATAATACCCTCATCTCAAGCAAGAAGATGAAAACAGATAACCATATGAAGAAATGGGAAAAAGAACTGAAAAGAAGTTTCACTAGAGAGGAGGTCCTTATAGCCAATGAACATATGATAAAATGCTCCTGCTCACTAGCCATCAGAGAAAGGCAAATCAAAACAACCATGAGATATCATCTAACACCCTTAAGGCTAGCCCAGATCAGAAAATCAGAGTGCAACAAATGTTGGAGGGGATGTGGTGAAATAGGAACACTTCTACATTGTTGGTGGTCCTGTAGATATGTACAGCCACTGTGGAAAGCAGTCTGGCGATATTGAATGAAAATGGAAGTTGAACTACCCTACGATCCAGCTATACCACTATTGGGTATATA
>PVJH01011395.1:0-68991 GCA_004026705.1 Nesogale talazaci
CCCCCCCCCCCCAAGAGCCTAATAAGCAGCCATAAATTTGAATTTAAAATTGGGCCACTGGCCTCTTGGATTATCTTGATTTTTTTTATCTTGATATTTTAAGCTGAAACTCTCATATCTCGCTTTCTCTCTCTGCAAGAGAGAAGATGATTATTTCTAGTGCTTATTTGTGATTATTTCTAGTCCTAAAACTCTCCTTTCTTCTAGGCTTTAGAGTGCTTTAGCTATATATTTGGAGGACCTGGGGAGTTGAATCCAAGGCGAACAATTCTGAATTCTGTCTCATTTTTGGTTTGGCAATAGATGAAGTGGGTTGGGGGGCAGAGTGTAGACCTGGCCCCTTCTCTTGGGAGATGATAGATTCCCTGGGTACTGTCAGGGTTGGGGGACTCAGGGCAGAGATGGATGTGTTTCTGGGGCTGAGGGAGACAGGAGGAGTCTTTGTGGCTCTGGGCTGCCCTGATGATTTCCTCCTACCCTTTTCATCTTTCAGGCTTCCAGCCCTGTCTGCACAGAACTGGAGATGAATATCATGGATTGGTTGGCGAAAATGCTGGGCCTCCCAGAGCACTTTCTCCACCACCATCCCAACAGCCAGGGAGGAGGCGTGCTGCAGGTAACTCCATGCAAACAGTCTGTTGAGTGATGGCACTGGGTTTCGGGACCCAAGCCTCGCTGGACAATTCTCTTGCTAGCACTTGATTTTGCCCATGCTGCACACATACACTACTATCACTGCAAACTCCATTGCCCCCATCACCCCATCACTCTCATGACTCACACCAGCACCACCAGCACCATTATCACCCTATCACCACCAACTGACTGCCACTGCCATCCATCACCACCATCAGCATTGTCATTGCCATTAATATCCCATCACCACCATGACAAGTACTACCAACACCAGCACCACTTGCACCATTATCGCTCTCTCACCCCCATGGCTGAGAGCAGCGTCAGCAACACCATCACCATAGCCATCTCCTTGGCCACTGACCTCACTTCCATCACTGCGGGTGTTTGTTACCACCCTAATTGTTGTTGCCATACCTCATCTCTTCCTTTCTCTATTTGTTAACAAAAGAGCAGGCACTCACTGCATGATCATATTTCCATTATCCCTCAATTTGGGTTTGGAGCTTGTAATTGATTTGTAGTTTGTAATCTGCTGCCTCTTCTTATTTGTTTCACTTTAGAACTCACGGTAAGAGAGGGAAAGAGAAAGTGAGGGGACAACGTAGTGCTTGCGCCCCCTCCCCCACCAGCCCTAGGTCATCCTGAGCATGAAGAGAGATTAGCAACAGGAATCTGCTCATCTTATCCTGTGCCTCGATATCTTGACTATCAGTCAAGCATGGGCAAACAGCTCTTTTCTCCTTTTTGGTCCAGAGGAAGGCATGGTGTAGGTTTCTGGGTGCCTCCTTGGGTCAGGCATGTTGGACTGAAGACGTTTGAGAGCCTCCAAATGACTGAAGTCCACTGAAATGTGTAATTGTCCTGGCTTAAGTATATGTATAAGTCTGTTCTAGTACATGAGACTGACCACGTTTGCTGAATCACCCGCCTCACCATGACTCATTCTCTTATAGCAGTCTTGCAGCAAGATTAGAATTGGAACCTCACACCAAAGCACAAACGATTGCATGTGGTAGGCCTTCAGCATCCAATCCTGCCTCTAAAAAATTACACTCCCACCTTAGGGAGAAGTACCGACACCAACAAAACTAGGACTGAACTACAGACAAATTCTATTTTCATAGCTTATAAATGGAGAGGCCTTTCTTGGAAATGAATGTTTTTTCCTTGGAAAACAAACCTGTATCTGCTAGAAATTGGTCATTCTCTTGTTGGTCTCTGTGACCTCTCTATTTAAACTTAACTCTCTAGTTAAACTTTACTTTCATTACTTTTCTGGAATGTTAGATACACGTGTACAGGGATGCACAGGGTATTGTGATTGTGGAATGTAGACTAGGGAAGAAAGATGGGCCTTTAGGCAGGAGTGTGTACTTTTCAGGAATAGTTATTATTAGCCATGGTGGCCAACCCCCACCCCCCACCCCCCACCGGCCTACACACACACAGTATGAAATACTGGAGAGCAAACAGAGAGTGGCTGTTGGGAATAATCCTGCTTTCATGACAGAGCACAGTCAGTGAATCCACCTTGATAGCTTTGCTGGCAGCCAGGAAGAACAAGATCCTGGAAATGAAAATGTCTGAGCCTGAGGGTGATGAATCCTCCCTGAATGCCCGCCTTGTTGCCTATGCCTCCGACCAGGTAAGTGCCCAGCACAGGACAAACCTCATGGTAGCCCTTGATTCTGAAGCCCTTTGGCTTCTGAAGTCTACAGTCTTTGAGCCATTTTCTTCTAGAAGTGATTACGCTGGGGTTCAGGACTGTTCAAGATTTGGAGGTTTGTCTATAAAACCAAACAAACAAATGAATAAATCCCCCAACTCACAGTGACACCCCCCGCCGTGCCCAAATAAAACTGCTTCATAGGGTGCACAAAGGTTGATTTCTATGTCAGTAGATCCCCAGACCTTTCTTCTGAGGCATACCTGTGTGAACTTGCACCTGCAACCTTCTGTCAATGGCTGAGGGTACCTCCCCACTTGCATCACTCAGGAGCTCCCGAGGAACACATTTTGTGTTTGGTTTCCCTAGTGGGACACATCGGCGTTTCTGGGGAGCACTCACCTCAGGACAACTCCTGGATAATAGATTGCTTTGGTCCTTGTAGGCCCACTCCTCCGTGGAAAAGGCGGGTCTGATTGCCCTTGTGAAGATGAGGTTTCTGCCGGTGGATGACAACTTCTCCCTCCGAGGCGAAACTCTTCAGAAAGCCATTGAGGAGGACAGAGAGCGGGGCTTGGTGCCTGTCTTTGTAAGTCAGGAAGTCTTCGTAAGCGTGGGGTGAGAATTTGGAGGGGTAGGGGCATTAGGCAGAATTCAGGCCTGTGACATGCAGCAAACAAAACCAGGAAGATCGCTAATACGGTGTTTTATGAAGGTAAGCTACTGGTCATCGGTGTCTTGATCCCCATCTTGTGAGACACACACACACTGTGTTCATGTAGCCAGGATATGTATAAATCCAAACCCAACCCAACCCACAGCCATCTAGTCAGTTTTGACTCATTGCGATTCTGTAAGGGAAGGTAGGACCGCCCCTATGGTTTCCCAGATGGTACCTCTTTATGAGATTAGAAAACCTCATCTTTCTTGTGAAGGATATAGATAGCTTCATCCACATGTTATCTCCAGTACACATATACGCCTATAGATATGAACTAGCTTGCAATCTAAAACGTATTGTTTCAAGTTTGCCATGTCGAGGAACAGCGTGAGTGGTGTGGGTGGAGCAGGGGATATCTGTGGGCAGATCTTTTGTTCTCAGGCCATGGAAAGTGGAGGCTCTTACTTTAACGTGCCTTTATCCCCCCCAGGTCTGTGCAACATTGGGGACCACCGGGGTCTGTGCATTTGACTGCCTGCCAGAGCTGGGCCCCATCTGTAAGTATTTGCCCCCACCTGTTTCAGAAGACGACTAATGCAGTTTTGAGAACAAGAGCCCCAAACCAGCTTGACAGCATTTCCTCATCCTATTTTAGCCCATGTGAAGATTGGGCTGTCTCCCAGCCAGCCCACAGTCCGACCTAGGGTTAGAGCATCCCTACTGCTTGGCATCCAACCTGGGGCGGAGGAGGGAGGGGCTGGGTGAGTCCTGGGAGAGCTTCTGTACCCCAGTGTCCCCACCTTCTCAATCACATGGGACAGGTGGTGTCCAAAACACGGGGCAAATGAGGCCACATGAGACATTTTCTATTCTAGGCTAACAAAAAGGGATCATGATGGCGTAGTGGGTTATTCATTGGGCTGTTAACCATGAAGATAGCACTTCGAAACCACCAAATGCTCCACAGGGAAAAAAGATGAAACTTTCCACCCCCATAAAGAGTTACAATTTTAGAAACCCACAGGAAAGGTCCTACCCTGTCCTATAGAGATGCTATGAGTCAAAATTGACTAGATGGCTAGGGGGTGGGTTTGGATTTAAGTGGGTGAAGGGAGACATCAGACACTGTAAGAACATGAAAAAATAATCATAATTTATAGATTATCAAGGGTTCAAGAGGGAAGGATGGTGGAGCAGGGTGTGTGTGAGAAACTGACACTAAGGGTTCAAGTGGAAAGACAATGTTTTGAGAATGATCATGGCAACAAATGTACACATGTGCTCGACACGAGGGATGTATGAGTTGTGATAAGAGCCATATGAATCCCCAATAAAATAATCAGAACAAACAAACCTCTGAACAGGATACTTAGAAGTAAGAGAGACATCTCCTCTTGGAGTTGGTCTGTCACACTGCTCTATGGCTGCCAGGTCAGAAGTTAGTCCCTACAGCAGGGGAGGCTAAGAGAATGTGGACCGTGCCAAGCCTTACCCCCACCCCACCCTCTTCACAGGCCTCACTCATCCCAACCAGATGGTCCATTCCAAGCACATGCTGTAGCCAGGACAGGCCCCCCATGATGCTTGTCTCTGCAGGTGCCAGGGAGGGGCTTTGGCTCCACATTGATGCTGCCTATGCGGGCACCGCCTTCCTGTGCCCTGAGTTCCGGGGCTTCCTGCAGGGCATTGAGTGCGCTGATTCCTTCACCTTCAACCCTTCCAAGTGGATGATGGTGCACTTTGACTGCACTGGGTTCTGGTGAGTGGGGCAGGAAAGCTTTGAGGATGCGGGGAAGCTTTGCTGCCTTGAAGAGGTTGCAACAATGAATGTTGTGTTGGAATCCGACAGGGTCAAGGACAAGTACAAGTTGCAGCAGACCTTCAGTGTGAACCCCGTCTACCTCAGGCACGCCAACTCAGGTGCAGCCACTGACTTCATGGTGAGTGGCCAGGGCCTGGGAGGATGGGGAAGGGATACATAGGGGCCTCTGAGAGGACCCTGGGGCCTGAGCCTGGTTGCATCAGCCCACCAACTGTTTCCTGCCTGCCGTTGTACACGCTAAGAGAGGCTCCCACCACAGGGCTACATGTTCCCTTGGTTTCAAATTGTGCCTAACCATAGACAAGGATGCTCAGAAAACAGGAGGATAAACCTCAGAAAATTAGACCAGTCTTTGAGCCAGAATGGGTCTGACATGACTCCTGTTTCCAGAATACGAAGATCTGCTGCATTTTGATTCCCAGCTTAGGTTTCCAAACCCTAGTAGACCCATTTTCTTCTGCTTTCTTTTGGCTGGTCTTTTCTGCTGACTGCTCAGAGGCAGGGAGAGATGGAGAGCTTCTCTGGGTGTGGAAGTGGCCCCAAGTGTACACGACTTTCATTTCTTGCCCCTGATTGAGATGCTGAGGGGTGCTCAGTGGCAGGGGGACCGCTCCTGGGCCTCACAATTGCTCACTCAACACTCTTGAACCACACCCCCAGCCTATACAGTCTCCTAGGCAAACTGTCTCTCCAGATGTACTCAGTTTGGAGATGTGGCCTTCTTTCAGTGGCAGGGAAGACAGGGATATAAGTAAAAATGACATCTCATGGAGCAGAGCCAATGAGAGGCCGCAGGGCGGTGCTGAACATGGTTTGACCTTCCTCTCAGCAGGGAGGCTTGGGGAAATGTATCAGACTGCTCTCAGCCTTGGCTTCCTCCTCTGTCCAATGGGCTCCTGTTTGGATAGGGTATGCCAAGAAACCACTTAGTACCGACTGTGCTGGACATGGGGTCCATGCTCTGCAATGGAAGCCCAAACTTTCCTAAAAGTTCTTTCAGGTTCCAAACATTGGTTACGGCAGATGGTTAGACACATGGGCACCGAGGTTCCTCCATGGACTGCTGTGTGTCCTCAATGCTGTGTCTAGGGTTTTTCATTTAACAGCAGTGCCAGATTCTCAGGCTGAGGGAAACGGTTCTGGTGTTTGGGAGACTCATTCTTTGTTGATTAGAGACCGTTTTGTTCTAGCTCCTGAGACAACTAAGGGAGCTTATTCTTCCAGCCGTAAGACCATGGTTCCCTTACCTCTGGATTCTCCTTGGTATTTCTTCCTTGGAGCCTTTGATTGGAATTTCAAGCAATAAACTTGCAGGAATGGGAAGAGCACCTTCCATAGGTGGACAAAGAGAAAGGAATAACTATTCTTTTTACTGCTCCCACCCTGGGTTAGTCTGGGTAGGGTAGGAAAACAAATTCATAAACATGCATATGTTTGTAAGGAAGAGGTTTATATACAAGAGCAATTGAGCAGTGAGAAAAACATCCCAGTCCAGATCAAGTCCATAAGTCTGATAATTAGCCCATATGTCTGACAACAATCTATAAAGTCCTCTCCACACTCATGAAACACATGCAATGATGCTGAATGCGGGCAGATCACAGGCCAGTGGGAGCAAAGTCAGTGGTGGTAGAAGCAGCTCATCTCTGGCAGCCATCTTTACGTGGCTTCTCTAGGTCTAGATTTCTGGCCATATTAGGGTAGGTCCATGTGTCTTCTCTTCAGGGATGTCTTGCAGGAAGTAAGCCTTGTCAGTTGAGTGACTCCAAAGGAGTGAACTGAGAGAGATAGTGTCTCTCGTCTCCGAGAAGGAATGACCACATTTCCCAGAATTCTCAGGAGTAGGCCATGCCCACACAGATGTCTCATTGGTTATCTCCAGATTGACAGGCTAGATTCCATCCTTACACTCTTAATCCTCAAAGTGACAGCAGATTAAGTGACTGCCTCATACCCCTTTAGAATTTTTAAAAGTGATTTTTAATTAAAAAGCAAACCAAACCAGCTTTATAACAGTCTAAGAAACAGAATCTTTGAAGACAGCCTTAAGTCCCACCCCTGCCATCGTCCTTTCCAAACCCTACCCTGGCGGGATGGGGGTGGGTGTGGGAGGGGCTAAATGATGCGCATTCGACACGTGTACATGGATCATCACCATAACTTAAGAGCATTCTCTCCTCTCCCCCTCTCCCCACTTTGGATTCCATATGGCTCTTTTTGCTCCCTCACAGCCGTCTCAAGAGCTGTCTGTAGCTGGTTCCTGCCCATGGGGAGAACTTAGAGCATTCTCTCTGCCAGATAACTTATGAAAAATTACATCCAACTTCTCCCATTGCTAGTTTCTTTTACTTCTGTGTCCTGCTGTGCTGCTTCATGCTTATCCTTTCCTTCCTCTGATCCTGTGGTTTAATTTCCAAATCCACAAAGACACTCCCAGAACACTGACACTGCTGCCATCTTTGCCATGACACTTGGAGTCTTTCCTGTGGCGTGGACCTGTGCCCCGAGTGTTGCTTTCAATAGGAGCCCAGTCCTGCTCAAATTGAACCAAAATACAGTACCATCTTGAGAGAGAAGATTTAGGTACTTAATCCCATGGTGCACGAGTCACCAAAAACCAGAACCGGAGTCTCTGACACCAGGGAAGCTTCCTCTGCCCTTCCTCCCAAAGCCTTTGTATGGAAGAGAGAGAAAACTTTTGTTGCTGCACATGGACTTGTTCTTGGCAGGGGCACCTACCAGACTGTGCTTATTATTGAAAGGGCCCTTGAGGAGGCCTGAGAATAACGCAAGTTCACAAAGAGCCACGTCATCCTTCTTGAATCAAACTTCCTGTTCTCATGGAAAGTGCTAGCTAGAACCACCCTCTTGAACACATTTTGGAAGAGACACAATGGATGATAAGAACAGCTTGTAAAGAAATCAAAATTGAAATCGTGTCTCTGTCCCCTTGTTAAATTTGCTGCTGAAATAAGATGATCATTTGGTCAGAACCACCTGGATGATTTACAAGACCTCTATTGGAAAAGGTTTGCTGGGAGCAGCTTTGATATCTGGTTGACCCCTTCATTACTCCTCCCAGAACATAGGTTTGGCATGTTTGCCACGGTGGGGTGGTGGGGGGTAGGGGGGGGAAGAAGGGTGGGTGTTTGTTTTATTGTCAGGGTTTGTCGCCCTCTGCTGGTCAGCAAAATTTCAGGTAGCTCCTCATGCTAGGATCAAAGGCTTCGTACTTCTAGACTGGAGGAAGGCTGCTAGTACACATGGGGGCAATGTCCCAACTGTGCCCGGGTCAGGAAAGCCAGAGGTGAAGGATGGATGTGAGGACACTGTGAGGATTTGGCAATTCCCTGGAAAGGTCAAAAAATATTCCATGAGGCAAATATTTGTTCGCAGTCAACAGAGAACTGTTGTTGGCAGAAGTTTCCTGACATTTGAGAGAGGGGTCATTCAAAACCACATCACTCCTTCAACATAATGGAACTCCCTGAACATATTTTCCAAGACCTTGGCTCTATCTTTAGACCTGAGAACATCGGTTTGACATCGGTGGTGACCACAACCTTGAACCTTCCACTCCGCGATATTAGGCCACTGTATTAGGAACAAAGAGTCAACGTTAGTGTCACGGTTCCTAAGTCAGAGATGGTGGTTGAAATGCCCACCTGAAATCTGAAAGTTAAGTGACACCATCTGAGGGTGCAGGACTGTCCTAGACCAAGGTGAGGCCCTGACCCTGGCATTCAGTACTAATGGGCTGGCCTCTCGACGGAACTCAGTGTTAGTTCCTCGGGCCCACGCAGGGCTGCCTCTTATGTCGTCTTTGGGATCAGTGGGTGTGTTTGAGCTGATGACTGCGGCAATTGTGTAGCGCCTTCCAGCCTTAGCCACTATATTCTATCAGTCCATATTCTGGGGTCACCAGGCCTTTCTTCCTGGCCTGTCCCTCGTGGTGATCCAGCTGCTGTTTGAAATACTGGCAGCATAGCTTCCGGCACCATTGCAACTCACGCAAGCAGCCCTAGTAGGACACACGGGCAGCATTCCAATTGCAACGTGACGAAGACACTGAGCGGTGACAGCATGTGTATAGTCAACAGTCACTGCTCCCTTCTCCGGAAGCCCCTGACATCTGTTTCCCTTGAGTCACAGCTGGGTGGGGGGCTGGGTGGTGGTGTGCTCTCTTGGGTCTTAGATGAGCCACACTGCCTGTGAGTGGTCGAAGCTAGCTGGAGGAGAATCCTAGGTCTGTACATTTTGAAGGGACATCACAGAAAAACTTTATTTGTGGCTAGGGAAGGAATGTAGGTTCATCTAGTGAAAAAAAGAATACATGTATAGGCCCTGCCTTGCATTTTGGAAATGCTGCTGGTATAGTGGGCTAGGCATTGGGCTGCTAAATGCAAGGTCAACAGTTCAAAACCAAAGCCTAGTGTGTGGGAGCAAGAGGAGGCTTTCTTCTCTCACACAGAGTGGCAGTTTTGGAACCCTACAGAGGCAGTTCTAAACCCCCCCCCCCCCCACCCAGGGGTTAGATGAATCAGAACCAGCTTGATGGCAGTGGGTTTGAGATCTTGACCTTCAGGGTAGGGATGAAAAGTTGAAAGCAGCATTTAGAGTAAACTGCCCTTTCCTGGGGTGTAGGGCCACAGGCCTGGGTCCCAGCTGTCCCACTCTCCCTCTAGGCCCCATTGGCCACCTGCTTCAGTGCTGTGGCCACACAGCGGGCAGCCTCTGGGTAATGTGCTTTGCTTCCTCCTTAGCAACAGCTTGGGCAGTCATGGTGACGCGTCCATCCCGGGAGGCCTGGGCGGGCGATGGAGAATGCCCAGGAGCCCAGAGGAGCGGGCACCCTTGTCTCAACTGTGCCTCTTTGTTTGCAGCACTGGCAGATTCCCCTGAGCCGGCGGTTTCGCTCAATTAAACTCTGGTTCGTGATTCGGTCCTTCGGGGTGAAGAATCTTCAGGCTCACGTCAGACACGTATGTTGCGCGCAGGCTGTGGGGCGGAGCCCGTGTGCCGCGTGTCTAGTGGGGAGGAAGGTTGGGCTCTGCTTCACAAACAAGCACAAGGGACCCAAACCATCTGGCTCAGGTGTCGGGGCTGCTCTGGGGCTCCAGGGGTTGATTATTGCCATAGCCTCTCGTTGTTAGCTAGGGCCACATCGCATGGAATGTGAAGCCTTGTCTTTTCTTCTGATGCCACCGGGCACTGGGACCGGTGAGAGAGAAGGAGAGAGAGAGAGAGAGAGAGAGAGAGAGAGAGAGAGAGAGAGAGAGAGAGAGAGATTTTTATCATGCTCAAATGGTACTTTGGCACCCCAGAAAGAAAGACCCGAGTCATGTTCGTTTTAAGTGTTCAAGTTTGGGGAACCAAAAGGAAGTTATCAGGACTGTCGGGTGGATAGAGTCGTGAAATTCTTGTAGGACAGCCCTTGTTACCCTTCAAGCTTACAGTGGCCTCTGCCTGATAGTAAGGCTGTTGGAGACCCTTGCCTGAGCCTAGAGTGGATCTGCTAATGGCTCAGGCCAACTAGATGCTCTGCAGATGGGGCCTGGATTCTACAAAGTGGGTGAAGGAGAGTCTATCTGACCACCATGTCCCTTTTTCCGTGGTCCACCCTCCTCAAACCCAAAGTCGCTGCCATTGACTCAATTCCAACTCATAGGGACAGAGTAGAACTGCCCTCAGTGAGTGGTTTCCAAGATTGTAGCTCTTTATGGGACTAGAAAGCCTCATCTCTCCCCTCCCTCCAGGAGCCCCTGGTGATTTTGAAGCCCTGGCGTTGCAGTGCACAGTCCAATGAGTAATCACTGTACCACCAAGTTTTTACATTGCTGTGAACAGCCAGTGTCGGAGACGGCAGGGCACAGTGGGAGGGAGGTCTACTTGGCAACTAGGAGACCAACCTCTGGCCACTTGTGCCCTGGACAAGCCATTTCCCCTTAGCTCCCTTGAGACAATGCAGAGGTTGAAAAAAGATGTCTGGGGACCCTCAGCTCTGTTCAGAAGAGTCTGTTGTGTTGCCCTGAGCTAGCCTGATCCAAGGTTTCCATCTGAGATAGCTTAATGGGTCTCATGTGGATTTAAGAACATTTACCCAGAAAAATATCAATGTGGGCAGGGCTGGTGAGTGAAATGGTCCTGGAGGGATGGAACTCCAGAGGGGAATCATGGCACAATTAGAAAATGAATTTCACAGTGTAAAACAGCCAGGACACAGTCAGAAAGATCCTTTCCAAGAGAGACTTAGGATTTAAATAAGAAAAGTTCCTGGGGCAGTGACTAGAGACCCCTTAATGCAGCCGGGAAAGAACCTCTCTCTCTCTCTCTCTGCCATCGAGTTGATGTGCACTCACAGCGACCTGATAGGACAGGGTCCAAGACTGATTCTTCATAGAAGTGGAAAGCCCCATCTCTCTCCCAAGGAGTAGCTTTTGGTTTTGAACTGCTGACCTTGAGGTTCGAGGCCCATCTCGTAACTGCTACACCACAGAGCTCCCAGAGGAAAACAGAGCTTCCTTGAAAAGAAGTTTATCATAACTTGCTGCATCATCTTTAGCCGTGATTAGTGAAACCCTTTACTTTCGCTGGAAATGTGAGCGAAAAACAAGCACACGGAACCTGAAGCTGTTGCCACGGGCTGACTCTGCCTCGTGGTGACTCCCCGCTCTGCAGAGCGGAGGGGCAGGAGAGAGGCAGGAGAGAGAGCAAACTTTAGTTTTCCCCATTTAAATAACCTTGTGGGAGACATCTGAGCTCTGTCGTCACTGGTCTGGGACATGTCACAGCAGAGAGCTGTCTTAAGGGCTGCTTGGTGACAAGGGGAGTGGTCTTAGGGGAGAAGGATGTGATAAGGGAAAGCCTCAGACTCCTGAAGGTAGATAAACAGGTCTGTCTGGTTAGGAGCCATTGACAGTGGCTCTTGAATTCCAGCGACAGGCTTCAAGGGAAGGGAACCATGATCTAAACAGCAGGGGAGTCAGTTCTGTTGTGAGACACACAAAGGCCTCAGATAACTAGGCCTTTTAGGGAGTATTGCTAACTTAACTTCCACACCAAATACTGGCAAATAGTTTGCTTAATATTTTGGAGTATATAATTGTGGAAAAGTCCTGTCTTCATCCCACAGAGGGTCATGTCAGCCATGCCCATGTCAGCAGCGCATTCCTCCTAGGCTTTCTCCTGCTAAAAGACAGATTCTCTCAGAACCCCAGTGGGGCAGTTCTACCCTTCTTCCCCTTTTGGGTAGCTGTGACTTGGGAAGCGACTGCTGGGAGTGAGTTTGATTTGGTGAACATTAGGATGTTTGAACCTGAGACATGGAAAGTTTGGAGAGATCCAGGAAACAGGAAGGAGGCCTGGCATGGGGACAGTGTTGTCAAGAGGCCAAATGACCCTTTTGGGTGCCTTGAAATAGGCATCTCCTCCTCTGGGCAAAGCCCTCCTAGGGCACATGGCAGAGCATGGGCTGGGATTGGGCAATCAAGAAGCAGTGAGGAGGGAGTGGAAATCAGAGAGCCTGGACTGGGAAACATGTCATCTGGCTTGGCGGTGAGCTAAAAGAGGGGCTGGTGGCCTAGCTTCAAGAGGTGGATCTGATGTGAAAGGAAGCGGGAAGCTGATGGAGGCTTCTCCTTTGGGAGTCAGAGACCCCCCCAAAGGAGAAGATGAACACGCAGAACTTGCTTAGGGTTGGTTTGATGACTTAGTGGAGTCACTAGCTGAAACCTGATGACTAGTGGGGAAGCTGATGTATACTTTGGCCCGTGTCTAATGATTAATCTCAGTTCTCTCTCTCTTTTCAATTCCAGGGTACAGAAATGGCTAAATATTTTGAATGTTTGGTCAGAAATGACCCCTTTTTTGAGATTCCTGCCAAGAGGCACCTTGGCCTGGTGGTTTTTCGTTTAAAGGTAATGCTGTCTTCCATGGTCCCCAGGGAATGATGTCACCCAGTGTCAGGACGTGGGTAATGGTTGGGCTTCCTGGAAAAGTACCAGACTTCACTTTTCTTTATTCTTCAAACAGGGTCCAAATTGTCTCACAGAGAGTGTACTCAAGGAGATCGCCACATCTGGCCTTCTCTTTCTCATCCCGGCCACCATCCAGGACAAGCTGATTCTCCGTTTCACAGTGACATCCCAGTTTACCACCAGGGAGGACATCCTGAGAGACTGGAACATCATTCGAGATGCTGCAACACTCATCCTGAGCCAACACTGTACTTCCCAACCTAGCCCTCGGTCTGGGAACCTCATCCCTCCAACCAGAGTCATGGTCAAGGGCATGCCCCTTTCGTCTGTCAATGGGGCAGGAGATGAGCCTCTGCAGACTAGGAAGGTCATCAAGCAGCCTCCACAGGTGGGAGCAGGCCCTGTAAGAATGGAAGACAGCCAGCCTCTTGAAACTCTGATGGATCCCGTGGATGGCTGCTTTTCAGAAGAGACACCAGATGTCCCCCAGCACAAGCTGTCTTCTTTCCTGTTCAGTGATTTGACCATGCAGAACAAGAAGAAGAGGGCACGATCCCTTAGCTGCAACAGTGTGTCCGTGTGTGCTCGGAAGTCGCTGCCCTCTGATGGCGCTACGAAAAATGGGGGTTCCAGGGTCAGGATTTTTTCCATGTTTCCAGAAGAGATGCTGCTGCTGAAGAAAAGTGCCTTCAAGAAATTAATTAAGTTCTACAGTGTCCCCAGCTTCTCTGAATGTAGCCCTCACTGTGGGTTCCAGCTGCCCTGCTGCCCTCTGCAGGCCCTGGTGTGAGCTTGGGGTTCTTTAGCTAGGACCCATTTGTGTGCTGTGCTATGTGGGTGTGTATGCTTCTTTTTCTTGTGAGAGTGCTCAAATTTTTAAATCAGATCCTTCTAGGGCTTTATAACCCACTTTAGGCTACAAATAAAGCCTCTTCCCAGCGTGGCCTAGTAGGTCCCAGTGGAGCCGAGGGTATACTGACCAGTTGCTTCTGTGGTTTAGCTTGTGGCATGACATACACTATAAAAATAAATTGTGCCTGTCTCTGAAACCAAGCATATCATTGCGTGATTTAACAAGCCTCTAAAACCTGGAATAATTAACCTAAGAGTGGGTGGGGGGCGGGGAGAGAAGTATTTCTTGTGACTGTCATGAGAAAGTCTGGGTGCCATCTGATCCTCATGGCCTTCACCATCAGACGCATCTCCTCCCTTAACCCTCCCTTATCACTTCCAGCACCAGCTGTCCCTCCTCCCGCATGCTCTGCTTCTCAGCTAGGTGTGATGATTCGTGGCAAAGGCCACATAGAACTCACAGACTATGCTCATAATCTTGGGGCTTATTAGGGACGTGAACAGTTTACAATGCAGCATCAGAAATTCTTATTTGGTCACGATTATTTGGTCAGGAGAGCCTCTTCTCAGCCAGACCCACCAACCGGCCTCTCTCTGGCCCTGGGCTCCTAGGTCTCTTGCTCAAAGTACTTCTAGGACTGCAGATGAAATCCCAAAGGATTTATCACTCCTCCAGGAGTCTCAGCTCTAGCTCCAGGGCCCAGCAAATCTAATTCCCGTACTCCGCAAGAGGCCCACATGCACTCAGCTGAATTTACTTGGGGGCCACTGCGCTGTCTCACCTGCTGGCTCTTGCTTCTGCTGCTCTCCTGCTGTCAAGAGCTTTTTGTTCCTGGATTGAAGAGGTTCCAGGCACAGACATTTCAGGGTATAAAGGATATGACCCCCTGCTGGCTTTTATTTTCTGGGTGGCAGTGACATCCCTTTTTCTGCTGCTCAGATGACTCACTTTATATCCAGTAGGATGCCAATCTGACTAATCACCTGCTGTAGAATGAACATTGTTACCTCTCTCTCTGTCTCAGACACACACACACACACACACACACACACACACAAGAGTTATATAATCCTATTGGCATCTTCTTATATGTTCTGAAGCTACAGTAGATGGCAATAATTTTGACCAGGAGCCCTGGTGGCATAGTGGTTATATATTGGGCTGTGATTTGAAAAGTCTGCAGTTTGAAACCACCAGGTAGGTACTACTCAGGAAAAGGATGGGCTTTTCCCCTGGTAAAGAGTTCCAGTCTCAGAAACCCACTGGGCAGTTCTGCCTTGCCTTAGAGAGGCGCCATGAGTTGGACTTGACTCAGTGGCAATGAGTTTAGTTTGGCACAGTTCTCTTCCTCCCCCCTCTTTTATCCAGATTCATCAGGAAAAAGTCCTTTGGTGGGAGGTGATCAAATGATTTGCTGCGTCACAACTGGATACGCTCTAGGATTCAATTTTATTTACTCATGAATCATTTTTTAATTAGGATATAATTCACATATCACACAATTCAGTCAGAGTAAGAGTTGTGCAAACATCATCACGGTCAATTTTAGGACATTTTCTTCTTTCTGGTACTCATTGTTAGCTCCATATTCCGCCCCGCCCCCCGCCTTCAACCTCCACTGCCATCCCCAGGTCACTATTGACCTAGTTACTGTGCTCATTGATTTGCTTTCTCTCTCTTTTTTTTTTTTGGGGGGGGGGGGAGGCATCATTGCCTCTGGTGGTCGTGAGCGCTACCCAGTGCTGCTCCTGAGAGCCACCGCTGGATTTGAACCGCCAAGCCATTGGGCCACAGTCCCGCACTCAACCACTTACACCTCCAGGCTTCAGCCCTGATTTGCTTTCTTATAGGGGAAAAAAAATACAAAACCAATAAACCAATAAATATCCAAATAAGGTCAAAATAAAACCAAAACCTGTATTGAAAAGAAAGGATAAAGTATTAAAAACTGGAACAAATCTAAAATGGGTGAAAAGGAAGATAAATTATAAGGTGTTACACTGAAACCTAACGGCATTTGCTAGAATTGACTTTGCAATGTATTCTGTCAGATAGCAAGGTGAGTCATATCCTTTTGGGAACACTGCAAATGGATTTTGAACTTTGACTGTTAGCCACAGCCTTCTACAACCTTGTCCTTCAGAATTTATGCTCTGATATGGTTCTTCCCTTTAAAATGTTATTAGAATGTTATTATTTATAATCTTTGGATCATGCAGGCTAATGTGCTCTTCTGTGTAGACTTAGTTGATGTCCTACTTAGAAGGCTGTTTGTTTGAGACAAGAAGATCGCATGGTGCACTATTCTTTCTGATAGTCAGGCGCCACCTGATTTTTTCATCACACTGCTGAAACACTCATTTCTTCAGTGATCTCTCTATGAGAGTGAGAACTGAGCAGGGCCATGTCAGAAGCACTAGTTGTGCATAGATTAGGCCTATGGTTAGGTGTAAGCCCAAAGTCCACTCAAATATCTTTGGTTTATGTGTGTTCTTGGTTCATTTTGGAAACAGCATTATCATTTTATTAGACAGCATTACAAATTGTCCCAAGGAGGCATAAGGTAATTCTATTGATTATAGTAGTAGTTTAGCCAGTTGTATAGAATTTGTAACCTTTGAGAAAAGGAAATTAAACATGTGTAGACTAGCTTTTTAGACCACAGTACATGAATTTTGACTTGTACAGAATTAAAACTTAAGGGACCAGACACTACTTAAACACACAGTGAAGGTTGGGGATAGGGAAAACTTTCAATAACACTCATTTACAAAGGCAGAAGCATGCCTGCCAGACGAGAACATGTGGCATAAAAAAAGCAAAGGGAACATGAAAATAGATATATGGTAGTCTCGTGCATTGGGCCCCCTTAAAGCAAACGATCTGAACTCAAATCCAACACACACCAATTCCATGATTTGCTTCCCCCCCTCCCCACACTAGAGTGTTTCCACCTTCAGTCCAAAGGAACTATCTCTGTTTCTAGTATTGCTTTTCATTTGCCACAGTGAATCAGAGAACCTCAGTTGGTAAATAAGTCTAAGTGGTTGACATGAATTTCTCAGAATAACTGCCGGCTAAAGATTACAAAGTAGAGGAGGTCGCCTTGTTGTTTTGCGCTGGACTTTTTCTGAACCCCAGCTTTCAGTGAAGGTCAGAGTTAATAGAAGAGATTCCAGCCCTGAGGAGCCATACAATGAGCAACTTGGTCTCTTTTTCTTTTTTCTGTCTGTGGTTCTCAAAAACATCTTCTCTTTTCCAGTGACATCAGCAGCATCTGGGAATTTATTACAAATGTACATCCAAGCTCTCCTTTCACCACCATGTTTTAACAAGACAGGAGTCCTGGTGGATTTTCACTCCCATGGAGAGCTGCAGTCCTGGAGGCCCATCGGGCAGGCCGGCAGTTCCTCCCTGACTTGTAGGGTGTCTCTGAATCAGAACCAACTCGACGACAGTGATTTGTTTTTGATTTTAATAAGACACCCAAGTGATGCTTGTTGCTAAAGTTTGACAACCACTTCTAGACGAACAAGAAGACATAATCTATTTCTCCTCCTCTTTCTCTTTCTTTTTACTATATATAATGACTGCAGGTGGAAACAGATGTTTATCAGAGCCCTTTGATGAAGAAGTAATGATGGATTATTGTCTCATATATTACAGAAGCCTTGGTGGTGGAGTGGTTATATGTCTGGTCACGATCCTCATGATTGGCAGTTTGAAACCAGAAGCTTGGGAGAAAGACTGGGCTTTTGTGTTACTCTGGGTAGAGTAGAGAAACAAATTTTATAGATACTCATAGGTGTATAAGAGCTTTCTATAAAGAGCAATTATACCTTAAGAAAACATCCTAGCCCACTCCAGATCCGGTCCATAATTCTAGATATTAGTCCATATGTTTGGTACCAATCTATAAAGCCTTCAGACCCAGGAAACACATGCATTGACACTGAATGCAGGAAAATCACAGGCCAGTGGGTGGGGAGTCTTGTGGATCCAGTGGCATTGTAAGTATCTCAATGCTGGCAGGAGTGTCCAATGAACTGGTTTCTCTAATCTATCCAGACAAACACAGTTTTCTACTCTAGTAAGCAGTCTTGGAAACTCACAGGCGCTCACTATGAGCCAGCATTGACTCGTTGGCAGTCAGTGGCACTGACAGTCTCAGGCACTAGGAACATAATGAGCAGCAAGACAGACCCTGACCTCATGGAACTTAGTTTCATAAGAATGCTTACAGTTTCATAAAATGACACCCTTTGGATTATAACATCACTATGTACTATAATAGAATACAAATACAGACACATACAAACACACACACACACACACACACACACACACACACACACACACACACACACTACTCTGAGCACTTGGAGGAGTCAGGTTGGCCAAGCAGCGCATCTCTCCTTGAATAGTCCTGGGGTTAAGAAAACTGTCTTTCTTGTTAGCTGCTTCTCTAGAGATTTCATAAGCCCCCTCCATTGTAATGACAAAAGAGTTATTGCTTCAGAGTTAAAACACATAGCATTCCTTCCAGGAGCCTTTCAAATAGCTTTCCTTAGCGATAAGAACTGACTTCACATGTAGAGGTTTGAAAAGCTTCATCACATGAGTGCCGGTGAGTGGCATCTCTCTAGACCAGAACAGGAAACTACTAAATGTGGTAGAGTGAATGACCAACATAATTTCTTAGCATAAGTTACTACATTTGGCTGAAAAACAAAACAAAGCAAAACAACAGCAACAAAATCCCCTGCTGTTGAATTAATGCTTACAGTGACCCTGTGGGACAGAGTAGAACTGTTCCCTGGAGTTTCCAAGGTTGGGAATTTTTTTTTGTTTGTTTTTTGGGCATTGCTGCCCTCAGGTGGTGGGAGTAGGAGGCCCAGCCTTTGCTCTGTGGAGCTGGAATTGAACCTCCACCCCAGTGGGCCGCAGTCCCGTGCACAACCACTATGCCACTGGGGCTCAGCCCGGTTGGGAATCTTTACAAGGGCACAGTGCCACGTTTTTCTCCTATGGAGCAACTGGTGGGTTTGAACTGCCAACCTTTTGGTTAGCAGTTACATGCTTTAACCAATGCCCCTTCACAGTTGATTAACCTATCCATTTTCATACGAATTCTAATTGACTTCCATTTAAAATGCCAGTGTTTTCTAGTTTGTCCCCAAATCAATTGTCACTAGCATGTTTATGAACTGATTACCTGCTTCCAAACAATGTATTTGAAATAAGACCCAGTAAATGATTTACACAGATATCCATTAGTTTATGGTTGTCTTAGCTATCTAGTGCAGTTATAAGAGAACTATCATAAGTAGATGGCTTCAACAAATAGAAATTTATTCTTTTGCTGTTTAAAAAAGAGACCAGGGGCTGAGCCCTGGTGGCTTAGTGGTTGTCATAGTGCGGGACTGCGGCCCGCTGGGTTGGCGGTTCAAATCTAGCAGCAACTCTCCAGGAGCAAGGCTGGGCCTCCTACTCCCACCAGAGGGCAGTGATGCCAAAAAAAAAAAAAGAAAGAAAAAAAGACCAGAAGTACAAATTCAGGGGGCTAGCACAAGAGGAAGGTTTCTTTTTCTCCAGCCTTCCTTACATGCCTTGGAGAGCTGCCTGTGTCTTGACAGCAAACTTCCCTGGGTCTAGAAGGGTCTAAGCAGCCTGGTGGTACTGTGGTCCCTCTCATTCTGATCCCTTCTATCTTCTATCTCGGGACTCTCTAACCTGAGTAAGGGTAGTGGATTAAGTAAGGGTGAAGCAGCCCTTAGCAAACACAATCTAATTTTCTTTAACATAACCTAATCCTGCCTCATTAATTACTTTCAGAGGCAAGGATTGAAAACATACCACAAAATGGGGTCACAAATGAGAGGGCAATCACACAGTACTGAGATATTCATAGCCTCATCAAGTTTACACATGCATGGGGGTGGGGAGGATTGAATTCAATCCATAACAATATTTTGTTTGCTTGCTTTGCTTTTAACTTTTGTTTTTGCTACTGAGTTTGACAATTTATTGGTATTTCAATGAAAACATTCATCTCAGTCATTTCTCTCTCCCATCTTGACCTTAATAAATATTACCATTTGGGTCAAGAAAAGAATATACAGGAGAGGGATATTACTCTAACATAAACAATAAGATGAACAAAAATGGAAAGTTTGCCTACATCAAAGTAAAATTCATGTATCTTGATATAATTAAATCATGTAAATAAGAACTAGTAGTTCTATATACATTTCCACTGCTCACTTGGGACTTACTCTAAACTTAAATGCAAGTGAGAAAAGTATTATGAATATGTAATTATCTGGAGTTATTATCTATTAAAAGAGCTTGGAGAGCTGTTACCATCAATAAAATCTGAAGCTACCTCCAAATTTAACATTGTGAGAATTTTCAAAGAAATCATTGTATTTCATGACTATGCTTTTAGAGATGTTTTAACTTGCCACATTAGGGAAAAAAAAATCCACATACAATACAAAAATACAAAAGGAAATATCACCCTAAATTCAACACACAGAATAATATATGTTCAGAGATTCCGTAAAATGTTTGAAGATGCATTTGAATTTCCTTCTATCTTCAGTAGCTAAGTGTGCTTTTGAGAAGACCATTGGTCATTACACATACATTTAAAATGAGCCATCATATTCTAATCATAAGAACTCTTTCAGCAAGGTGAAATCAAATTGGACCTCACAAATTAATCCCCTAAGTGCTTGAACAGCAATATAGAAAGTGCACCTTCTCATTCCCATTTCCAAACAATATACTTTCTTTTTTGGGTGTTTATACCTTTTTTTTTTATGTTCAAATCATTTTATTGGGGGCTCATACATCGTTTCTCATAATACATAAATACATATATTGTGCCACACTTCTTCACATACCTGTAGCTGTCATCACTCTCTGAACCTCCTCCACCTTTCCATCTGAGTCTCTGACCTCAGCCTCCCATCCCTTCTCCTCCATCCTTGCTCCCCACTCCCCCACCAACTACAATACTCCATAGTTTATTGTTTTGTCATAACTTACACTGTTCAATGTCTCCTCTTGCCCTCTCCCCCAGTGTCTGTCCCCTGGGTAGGGGGTTATAGGTAGATCCCTGAAGTTGGCTCCCCCTCTCCACGCCACTTTCCCTGCACCCATCCTGCAGCTTCATTCCCACTACTGGTCCCACAGGGTTCATCCATCCTGGGTTCCTCGCATTTCCATTTCTCATCTCCACAGTAGTGTAGAACTGGGACCGTGACAGTTGGAGGAAACCTTCAGGAACTAGAGGAAAGTTGTATGCTTCATTGCCACCTCACTGAGCCTTACTAGCCTGTCTTTTCTCCAAGACTCCCCTGTGCAGGAGTGTCCAATTACCCACAGGTGGGCCTTGGGTCCCCACTCTGCT
Source organism: Nesogale talazaci (assembly GCA_004026705.1). NCBI lineage: Eukaryota > Metazoa > Chordata > Mammalia > Afrosoricida > Tenrecidae > Nesogale > Nesogale talazaci. Next base: position 21,035 of record PVJH01011395.1, read on the forward strand.
CTGCCCCCATTCGTAGTGCCGTGGTTTCTAGCCCAGAAGCAACAAAGCCCACATAGAAGAAAAACACTAACATGTGTGATCATGGGGGTGCTGAAGGGAGCAGATCTCAAACATCAAAGAACAAGAACCATGGCAATGTTTATACCTTTTTTTTTTTGAGCAAACATCTGAGTGTCTGATTTATTTTTTTAAAAAAGCAGCAATCTGTAAATGGAGACAAAATATTTTGGAAGCAGTAACAAAGACTAAGAACCTTTAATCACACATTGATCTCTAAGGCACAGGAAACAGTGTCCTGTCCGCTGAAGGGAGAGGGTTGTCTTGTCAGAATCAAAACATGGCGGGGCGGGCTCCATAATCATCTGGCATCTGCTCCATGTTGTACCTGTGGTTAGAAATGTACATGATAGGGACTGCAGGGATCTCCTGGATTCTTCGCTTTAGGTCTCGGTCAACTGTGGCTACAATGTAACACTTGTGCTGCGTGCTGCATTACTCTCTGGACTAAGCAGTGATCTGCGTAGGTTCCTTTGTGCGTGCAAAGTAACCGTTCAAATCTTTGGTCCTTGGTGATCCTTAGAGCCATTCGATACTTCTGCCCTAATTTCTCAATTTCAGCCATGACACAGTCAGTTATACAAGGGATACACTTGGCATACAGGCAGTCATCATTGATTGCACTAGGTCCAGTTTGGCTTTGATGGAGAAGTTGATGAAGTTGGTATTAACCAGGATGTGGTACGGCGGGTGTGTTATATTGGAAAAACAAGCAGGAAGGGTGCTGGGGGACTTCTCTTTCCTTGAGTGTGCTGGGATCTTTCTTTACTTTCTTTTTAGGTTTTAATCTGTCTTTTTCTTTTAGTCTCTGATCTCTGAGACTAAGCATTCGCTTCATGGTCGCATATTTCCTTGTTTTCTTTTGCTTCCCCATCATCAAGCCACACTTCGGTTCTCTCTTTTGATAGCTTTTAAAAAATAAAACCAGCCAAAATTTCAAGCACTATTTACATTTAAATATTTTGGTGGTGTTTTGTTTTTTAAAAGAAACGCCTTCCTCAAGTTTGGCTGGAAATGTTTTCAGAACTAGCTAATAACAAAACCAAGAGAAGCACATTCAAAATGCTGATTTACTTTGATAGCAAATGGTTGTTCTTCTTTAAGACTACTTAAGGTTAAGACAAGACTCATTAAGGTGAAGTGTCAAATATTTGAAAGTTTACATAAATTTGTCAAAAAATGGCTATTTTTAAAGAGCTAAGCATTTGTACCTATTGATAGCAATGCAAAAATTATATTATGACTTGAAGCAAATGCTCATAAGGGGAAAAAAGAATGCCATATTTAATTTTGTCTAAATTTACTTTCAGTCAAAAGTCCAGGAACAATTTTCTTCCCAATATAATACTTCCTTTCTATAAGGCTTTTCCTGGGAGCCAGACAATTTATATGAGAGAGTTTAGAGAGTAATTGCCTGTATTGTGAACCAGTTTAAATAGACAAGAACTTTTTGTTTCCCTCTTTATGTGCTAACAGTTGTCTAAAAAAATGCAATTATTAAAAAATGTAATTCTTAAAAAGGTGCCATTTCTGATTTATTACCTGTAACCTTTGGAAACTAATCACACGAAAACTACAGAATTAGCAAATGTCTTGACATCTGTGTATAAAACATAACTTGCCTCTAATTTCAAACTCTCATTTATTACTGTACTATTCAATCTTTAATTAAAAAAGTATTAAAACAAAAATAAAACAAAAAAGTGGCTTAGGCCATTCTTTTAAAAAGGAAACTGTTCCTTTTAACTTTACATCCACCCCACACCCCAATCATAAAACACATCATTTAATTATCTTGGTCGTGGATATTTCCAAGATAAGATTTTATATTTCGCTCCCATTGTTTCTGGTTATCAGAAAATCCATGCTTCCTTCCTTGAAGGAGTTTGGTCCAACTGATATTGGTGTATCCCTTCCAATATTCTTCATCCTCATCTTTGCTTCTGGGGGCATTTGCTCTGGTTCGCTGTCTTCATCTTCATTAAAAGCTGCTGCTACTGAAAGGGTTTTTGGAGCAAGAGTTGGAGCTGTTTCTTTAGTTTGATGGATATGGTGGATGCTTATTTGTCGTCTGACCACATATGGCAAATCCAAACTTGGAGATCTTCGAAGGCTTCTTCTCCAGCTGATTGTTTCTCAGTGCTGCGACTGGAACTTTCCCCTCCTTTACTGGAAGAAACCGTTGTAGTTTTCACAGGTTTTTCTGCTTTTTCTTCAGGTCCTCCAGCAGCTCCCGCTCCAACGCCTTGCAGATTCTCTGACTTCTCCTCTCCCACCTTCCCGTCTGCCATTTTCCCCACCGCGTGCTTTTAACTTTTTAAAAATTGTGTTTTAGGACAGTGACCAGATTTTAAGCGGGACACCATTGACTGGAGGGTGGAGGTGGGGGTTCTTGATTAAAAATCTATTTGGAGCGGGCTGAGCCCCAGTGGCGTAGCGGTTGTGCACGGGACTGCGACCCACTGGGATGGAGGTTCAATTTCAGCAGTGGAGCTGGGCCTCCTACTTCCTCCACCGGAGAGCAGTGATGCCAAAAAAACAAACCAAAAAAAAAAAAAAAAAAAAACAACAAAAACCCCCAAAAATCTATTTGGAGCAACAAAAATTTTCATAGAATGCAAAAATAGTATTGTAATATATTTAATTTCAAAACACCGCTGGTCATTGTTAAATTGTTAAAAAGCGGGATGTCTGGTCACTTGATTTTCCATCAACAACTCATACAGATGTCTACTTGAAGCATTGGTTGTAATGGCTACAATACTCTTCCCGTGTCTTCCCCATTTACTGATTCCATTGTTCATCTTTCTTATCCCTTCCTATCTTCTCTGATGTATCCTGGGGAAAATGCTGCCTCATGACTGTACACAGTTGATTTGAAGGAGTGTTTACCGCCTTGAAGCTGTTTACTTTATAGGCCTTTCTAATGCTTGGCCGAAAGTTGCACCATTGGAGTGAGTTCATTTTCAGGCATGAAGGGTGACTAAGGATCCTTGTCTAGGAGATTATACCAGTCTCTATTGATTAGAAAGCCAGAGTAAAAGCAAAAAAAAAAAAATCAGATTTTAGTTTTGTTCCATATTCTACCCAGGCTCTCCTACTGTGAATCCTCTCAGAGCAGGGGCTGTGGTAGCTGGGTACCATCTAGTTCTTTCCATCTCAGGTCATAGAGGTTGGGTTTCTTCAGGTCCACTAGTCCTTTGGACTCATTATTTTCCAGAATCTTTGATTCCCTTCAAATTTCTCTGTTCCAACGGGGAGGCACTACTAGTTGCACCTTTGAGGACCGCTAACAAGCTTTTAAGTCCCCAGTGTTGCTCACTGAAGTAGAATATCGAACATGACTTTTGTGGATTATGCTATGCCAATTGACCCTAATGTCCCCCAAAACTATAGTTCCAGGTTTTCAAATCCAGTGATTCATTTCTTAAAGGTGCTATATCTGAGTTCTAATGACTTTGCCTGAGTATGTTCTCCCATCTTTACGGTTATAGTTACACCATATATAAATACAATGTGAGAGCATCCTATGTCAAATAAGTATATTCATGGATATAGTCCCATTCACCTCCCCATCCTTGTTCAGCTTGAGTGTCCACTCATAGATTATTGTCATAACTAGTATTGCCAATTTGGGTATAGTGTCATGTGTACCTTTGTTGCCTTTAACCCTTGTGCTCCTCTTAGTGATTTTTTTTTTGCCTTGATAATCTCCTGCTCCTCTACTCCTATTGTACATTGCTTTGCTCTTCACCCAAGGTAATGCGATGTCTTTTCTCTAGTCATTTATCCTCCCTTCCCCTCCTTTATAGAATGTTTCTTGACTTTAAAAACAGTGATCTCATTGGGCCTCTATTCAAGTACTTCCTCAATTCAAGAACGATGTGTTCTATTAACCTGTCATTCGTGATGCTCACATTCCCAACATGATCATGAAAGACAAAATGGATGCATACGCAAATGTGGTGAAGAAAGCTGGTGGTGCTCAGCTATCAAAAGATATAGTGACTGGGTCTTAAAGGTTTGAAGACAAACAAGTGACCATTTAACTGAGTAGCAACAAAACCCACAAGGAAGAAGCACATCAACCTGTGTGATCCTGAGGTGTCGATGGGACCAGGTATCAGGCATCAAAGAACAAAATATCCTATCATTGTGAATGCGGGGGAGTGCAGAGTGAGGACCCAAAATCCATATGTAGGCAACTGGACATCCCCTTACAGAGGGTTGTAGGGAGAAGAGTCAGTCAGGATGCACTATAGCACTGATAAAACATTGCAACTTTCCTATAGTTCTTTAATGCTTCCTCCACCCCACTATTATGACCCAAATTCTACCTTACAAATATGGCTATACCAGAGGATGTACACTGGTACAGATCAGAGCTGGAAACACAGAGAATCCAGGGCAGTTAACCCCCTCAGGACCAAGAATGAGAGTAGTGATACCAAGAAGGTAAGAGGATGGTGGGGGAGAAAGGGGAAACTGATCATAATGATCTACATATAACCTATTTCCTGGGGGATGGACAACAGAAAATGTCTGAAGGGAGACATCAGACAGTGTAAGGAATGAAAAAAAAATTTATAAAATATCAAGGGTTCAAGAGGGAGAGAGTGGGGAGAGCGGGGTAAAATGAGGAGCTGATACCAAGGGCTTAAGTAGAAAGAAAATGTTTTGAGAATGATGATGGCAACAAATGTACAAATGTGCCTGACATAGTGGATGTATGTATGGATTGTGATGAGTTGTACGAGCCCCCAGTAAAATGATTAAAACACACACACACACACACAGTGGTCTCACATAATACTTTCCCTTTTGTGATCAACTAATTTCATTCAGCATGATATTTTCGTGATTCATCCATGTTATGAGGTGTTTCACAGATTTATGAATATTTTTTAACATTATGTGGTCTAAGGGTATGTAAAAAATATTGCTACTAGAGTTCCAATTCATACATGAAGTTCTCTTTAAACCAAACATGTTCAACTTCTTTGTGATCAGTGGATGGCTGAAGATACGCCAAACCCAGTCCACTTCCAGCAAGTCAATTCCCACTCATAGCATAGACTGAGTAAAGTCATAACAGGAGCAGACAACCTCATCTTTCTCCCCTGGAGTTGTTGATGGGTTTGAATGGCTGGCCTTGCAATGACCAGTCTAAAGTCTAGGCCATAGCACAGTGGAAAGATCTATTCTTGATCTAACTGAACTTTACATACTATTTTTGGTAAAGTTCGGCTAGATCAAAAGTAGATCTTTCCATTGGCCTTTAGTTACGATCGACGCTAACAAAGAACATTTTTATAGAACAAATTATAATTGGAGATGAGTATGGGATTGACCAATATGGTTAAGCAGTTCCTTCGAGGGGACCTGTTGGGTCCATTCAATTCAAAGCAGCGAAGGTTCAGGGTGACTGTTTTTGAGATTCCCAAGAGGTAATCTTGATAGATTTTCTCAAAGGTCTTATGATAATCACAGGGATGTCTTATGAAAAGCTTTTAGAAAATTTCAACTGCACTGGTGAGAAAAAGGCCAGGTGAGTAATTTTCTTCCCATCATGACAATGCACCTGCTTATTCTTTGAGGAGAGAAAGGGTTTCCTATGAAAGTTTCCTTGAGAAACCTCACACCATTCAGAATCTAGTCCTGGTATTTCCCTTTTAGAGTTTATTTTGTTCTCCAACCTCAAAGAACATTTAAAAGGAACCCAGTCGGACTCCCTCGAGGAAGCTAATGCTGCTATTTTGACGTGCTCTATCCCTCCCTCATTTGTCTGTCCCATGCATGCTGTTACTAACATGAAGGGGTCACCTGTGAACCATTAATAGTGAGGGTGTTGGGGCCTCGGATGGTTGTCATAGGGTTTAAAGTAAAGAAAGAACACGAGAGACAGTCCCAGTTCATGTGCTGATATTCATCTATTTTATTGTGTGTTTAAAAAAATAACACCCTCCCCACCGCAAACAAAGTCAGCAGGAAAACACAAACAGTAGAGCGAGTTGAAAAATAATTCTAATTCTTTTCTCTCACAAAGGTTCAGGGATTATTAAAAAAATTGGTCGGCACAATTTCCTACAGAAAAAAGTGTACTTCACAATCTTCAATCAAATTTAAGTCGGATTCTATCAAGTGGTTGTGCTAGGCCCCTTCCATTTCTCTCTAGGAACACTCTGCATTGTCATCTGGGACTATTCAGAGTTTCAGAGTTTTATCCTTGATGGCATTATAAATGCCCTCGGTCATAGGCACATACATTTTTGCTTGGTCATCCAGGAAGTACAAAGAATCCTTGATGACAGTCGGGTCGAAGCCCTCCTCCACAAGGTTCACTTTGCGATGCTTGAAAGTTCCCGTGATCTCAATGGTGTCCTGAAAAACATCCGCAAATCCACATGGTGGGTCGTAGTTTACAAACAGCGCCCTGGGCGTGGGGCACCAGCAGAGCAGGGAGAACGGCCACCCACGGGCCTCTCGGGGACATCTGTGACTGGGCGTCACTGAGTCCGTTCCAACTAATAGAGCCCCGAATGGACGCGGGAGGGTTGCCCCAGAGACTTTTCTATGGTATGATATTTATGGGAGCACAAGGACAGAACTTCCTTCTGTGGAGCAGCTGGTGGGTTCAAACCACTAACCTTTCAGTTAGGAGCCAAGCATTTCACTACTGTACCCTCGGGCTGCTAGCTCATTTGGCAAATGAGCAGGCTCAGCCTGTTTTCATATGCTCCACTAGAGGGCGCCATGTGAGGGCTGCCAAGGGTGAAATATTTGCTTGAGCACCTTTTCTAGTAGAGAGGAAGCCTTCATTTTGACTGAAATAACCTCTTTAGTGGAGAAGATGGGAAGTGCCAGCACACAGACAACTCGGATTTTCCAGCTTGTCTGTCTGTTTGGGTCTCCTGAAGACTGGTTTCTTCTCTAAGCAATAGGGGATGGCTTGGGGATATCTCATGTCCTTGTGTCATCTAGTTGTAAAGCAAATGCCAGGGAAAATGCCAGACTTTTAAGAGTCTCAACAGAAACAATTCTGTCATCTCACTAATATCTACTACCCTAACACTTCTCTCCTCAAGTCTTTAGTTAAAGAATCACAGAGCTCAAAGTTTGAGTGGGAAGATGACAGAGAGAGAGAGAGAGAGAGAGAGAGATCCTTAGTGATGACAGTTAAGCCTGGTTAGTTCCAACTCAATTAAATTTGATACCACCGTAAGGTGCAAGACATCAGTGGCTTTTGCCATTCTTTCAATGTGGAAATGATCAATAGCCAGGTCAGAGGGCTTTGGGTTTTAAGCTCCTGTCCTCCCTCATCACACACAGACCGAGGGGGCTACTTACAAAGACTGGGGCTGCGCAAACTTGCCCTGTTGGAATTAGGAGCGGGTTTCTGCTAGTTATATTTTCTGATCTTTCTTTTTTCTTCCTGATCCATGACATGCCTTTTCAATTCACTAATGGGGAGTGAGGGCTTACCAATTAATTACTCCTGGCAAAGGTAGTGAGAATGCAGCAAGTGTAGCTGCCATGGTAGGAGGGGGGTTGCTTCCTAAAGGATAGCGACTTTCTTGAGCAAAAATGATCAAGAGGTGTCACCTTTAGTCTTATAAAGCGGGGTCTGGCATATGTAGGCAGGTAATCAGCAATGTGCTTAAAGAGTTTCTTTCCATCAAATTCATGGTCCTCTTTCATCTTGATTGAGGCCATGCCAATTCTACCTTCGTGACCTAGAAACAGAGAAAAAAAAGGGGTATTTATATACACACATATGTCATTATGTGCATTGCTTTGCTAGTTCAAGGAACTAAACTGAGACCATATAATGGTATACACTGCTCTAGATGGAACTTTGCTTTCAAATACACCAGGGGGCTTCAAAAACCCTTGCATAAAATTCAGCATCTTTTACTTCCTTTTTCCATTAATTTTGAAGCCCTTTTACTTATGGAACATATCCTAAAGGGAATACACCAGTGGTTCTCAATCTGTGGATCATGACCCCTTTGGGGGTCACATGACCCTTTCACAGGGGTCACTCAATTCATAATAGTAGCAAAATTAGTGATGAAGTAGCAATGAAAATAGTTTTATGGTTGGGGGGGTTCACCATAACATGAGGAACTATATTAAAGGATTACAGCACTAGGGAGGTTGAGAACCACTGGAATATACTGTGAACAATAGGTATTCCTGGACTGATGTATAACATGTTTAGACTAAATGTTTTTACTGGATGATCTCATTAGCTCCAGTTTGCAGACCTGGGATCCACTGCTATCAAGCTAATTTAAACTCAGAGCGAGCCTAGAAAGGGTGTCTGAGACTTTGAAAATCTTTATGGGAGCAGATATCTTCATTTTCCCACTGTGGAGCGGCTGGCAGGTTTGAACCACCATGCTTGCAGCTGGCAGTCCAACTGCTTACCCCACAGGGCTACCAGGGATCCCAGATGAAGAAACTCAGCTTATCAAAGCTAAGAGGTCACATGGGTCAAAAATGGAATTTAGGTCCTTGGGAGACAAGACCTGGCCCTCTGCTCCCATCCCAGCCAAGGAAAACCCACGGAGCAGGTCTGCCCAGTCCTATAAGGTGAGTGTGAGCAGCGTCAACTTGCTGGTTTACAGTAACAGATCCTGTGCTTGGAGCCCTCACCTCTCCCTTAGCAGCCTTGATCTGGAGTGGGAAACGGGTCCAATAGGTGGGCAAAGCAAGTGTTCAAAAATTTCCAGTCACTAGATCTTGTTCCACCCACAGGGGTAATTGGGGATATTCTTTGGGCTGTAATGGCAGGTCTAACATGCCTCCAGGCACAAAGGTCACCTTTGAGACTTACTTATTTAATCAGGACTCTTAATAGCTTTGCCTGCCTGCATTTCAGAGAAGCAGAGGGACAGGAAGGTGAAGGTGAAGTGCAAGGGTGAGCTGTTTTGTGCCCTCATGTTGATGCTGTTGGTCCCAATAGGTTGTGTTCTCCACAGAGAAAACAGATCCTAATACCAGTTCTTCCTCCCTCCCCCCCTTCCCCCCCCCCCCCCCCCCCCCCCCCCCAGACAGGGCTGTAAGTGGAGAGGTGTGGTACAACAATTACCATTGTTTTCTTAGGAGGACAGTGGTAATTAGGTATTAATATATCTTCTACCTGATCCCACAGACCCAGCGGGAGACCAGCCTCACTTCCCTGAACTACTTAACTGTAATCAGAGAGGGGGAGGGAGAAGGAGCCCTGGGCCCCAGCTTTCGAAATCCCTCCCAGGGTGATTGTGTGTTTACCAATGCTCCAAAGAAGGCAGAAAACAAAAGGGAAAGGAAGAAACAAAGGAAGGAAGAAAGAGAAAATGCCCCTCCTTCCATTTGCCTCTTATCCGAGGGTGCCAGACACTCTTGTGATTAGGCAGTGGTTCTCAACCTGTGGGTTGAGACCCCTTTGGGGGTCACTTAAGACCATCAGAAAGCACATATTTCTGATGTTTGGGAATCACCACAACATGAGGAACTGTATTAGAGGATCACAGCAATAGGAAGGTTGAGAACCACTGCTATTAGGGTTCCTGGTCACTGCCATGCAAGCACCTGTTTCTGGGATCTCAAATGCTTGCACTAGGCCCCTGTTAGAGTGGAGGCAGGGACTGATGCAACAGAAACCTCCTCCGGCAGTGCTGGTGCCCAGAGAAGAGGCCAGGGGCCTGCTGAGTCTTTCACGTCCAGACACTGTTTTGGGGCTAGCTGAGCTCTGGGAGGAGAGGCTCTGGCTCACAGCAGCTGTGGGCTAGGTCTAAAGATAAGCTCTGGCCAGAGGTTTGATAGAGTGAGTGGGTATAAAAAGGAGCCCCAGTGGCATGAAGGTTAGGTGCTGGGTTGCCAACAAGAAGGTCGCTGGTTCAATCAAGACAGTTCTCTAGGAGAAAAGACCTGGCGATCTAATCCCACACACATTACAACCCAGACAACGCTGTGGGACCAATGCTCCTGTGTCTTGATTGGTTACCAGGAGTCAAAAATCAACTCCACAGGACGGCACCTAAGAACAAACAACAACAATGACAGCTCTGGGGGGGCTATTACAATTAAAATGGATGATCATGACATGAGATTTAAAATTTAATTCCTTCGCAGCACTAGTTACAATTCACAGTGCAGGCAAAGGGTATTTTCATTACCCTGAAGAGTTCTATGGTGAATGATTGTTACTGAATGGTTCCATCTTCTTGTTTGAGGGAGTTAAGCAGTTGTGGAGTGGCACCGAGGAAAAGTCAACATATACCCTCTTTAGCCTAAATCTAGAAGTTTGTTCCCGGTAAAAAGTTGTGATCTGAGAAGCTGTGTGGATCCTTTGTGTGTGTGTGTGTGTGTGTGTGTGTGTGTGTGAATTAAAGAGCAAGTTTATTAAAGAGAAAAATAGAGAAAAACAAAGAATGAAAAAGAAGAAAGACCTGCGCAGGTAGAGAGAGCAAGTGTTACTCAGGGGCCATCCTTCCAGAGAGAGGCGGCCCTATGCATCCTTCTTGGACCAGGACTCAGCCATGCTCAACTCAGACCTTTTTCTATGATGCCCTGCCACATTGCTAAGCTGTTCTCTAGCATATGTGCTGGCAGACGCAGGGGAATGCCAAGAATGAAATGAAAGCATATATGGATGAAATATTGACTGTGAAACTGATGGCATGTTCTCTGGATTTCTACCTTGTTCACAACAAAAAGTTACCACACAAACACACAAACAAAGCATGCAGTTCCTGAGTGCAAATGCCAGACATTCTGACCTATTCGGTCTAGGCTTCATTCAGATGATTGTGGTTGTCAGTGCTCCAGTGCTTGTGTGAAAACGGTGGTAAATTCCTGACAAAAGATATAGCATTTGAGATCTTAAAGACTTGAAGATAAATAAGCAACCACCTAGCTGAGAAACAACAAAGCCCACACATAAGAAGCTGGGATCAGGTATCAGGCATCAAAGACCCAGAACAAAAAATCATATCAATGAGAATTATGTGGAGTGCAGAGTGGAGACCCAAAGTCCATCTATAGACAATTGGAAATGCCCTTACTGAAGGGTCACAAAGAAGAGAAGAGCCAGTCAGGGTGCATTGTAGCACCGATGAAACATACAAGTTTCCTCTAGCTCTTTTTTTTTTTCTTTTTCCTCTAGCTCTTTAATGCTTCTTCCTCACTGGTATCATGACCCTGGTTCTACCTTTTGAGTCTGGCTAGACCAGAGTATGTACACTGGTACAGATCAGACCTGAAAACACAGGGAATCCAGGGCAGATAAACCCTTCAGGACTAATCATGAGAGTAGCAATACCAAGAGGTAAGGGTAAGGTGGGAGAAGAAAGACGGAACTTATCATAATGATCTACATATAACACCCTCCCAGGGGGATGAACCATGGAAAAGTGGGAAAAGGGAGACAGTGGTCAATGTAAGGCATGGGGGAAAATTTTTTAAATAAAATATCAAGGGTTCTGAGCCCTGGTGGCCTAGTGGTTGTGTGTGGGACTGCGGCCCACAGGGTTGATGGTTCAAATCCAGCAGCAGCTCTCCAGGAGCAAGGCTGGGCTTCCTACTCCCACCAGGGCAGTGATGCCACAAAAAAATAACAAGGGTTTTGGGGCTGAGCCCCAGTGGTGTAGTAGTTGAGTGCGTGACTGTGACCCACTGGCTTGGTGGTTCAAATCCAGCAGCAGCTCTCTGGGAGCAAGGCTGGGTCGCTCCCATGACCACCAGAGGGCAGTGATGTCCCCCCTTCCTCTCCCCTCCCCCCTCCCCCCACCAAATATCAAGGGTTCATGGGGGAGGGGGAAATGAGGAGCTTCTATCAAGGGCTCAAGTTAAAAAAAAGAAAATGATTTGAAACGATGATGGCAACATATGTACAAATGTGCTTGAAACAATGTATGTATTGTGATAGGAGTTATAAGAGCCCCCAATAAAATGACTTAAAAAACCTGTGGTAAAAAGGCATATAGATAAAGGCAATGATCATTTTGTCATTAAAAAATATCTACTTCTGGTAGCATCTATTATTCATAAAGGTATGCTAACAGCATCACCAGCAAATTCCAGAACATTTCCATCATCTGAAATCAGATGGCAGTGCTTTTTTTTTTTTTTTTTGGTTTTTTTTTTGGGCATCACTGCTCTCCGGTGGTGGGAGTACGAGGCCCAGCCCCACTGCTGGAATTGAACCTCTGTCCCAGTGGGCCGCAGTCCCACGCACAACCACTACGCCACTAGGGCTCAGCCCCAGATGGCAGTGCTTTTAAGAATCACTGCAGGGTTTGTCCAAACAGTTTCCCAGGCTCCACCCTGACATCCTGATTCAGGAGGTCTAGGTTGGGCCTCAGAACATTCATGTCCAGAAAGCTCCCCTGGTGATGCTGTCAGCCTCTGGGCCCACTGTGAGGGGCTCAGGGCTAGAAATCCAGGTCCTTCTAGTACATTGTTACACGTTCTTTGCCCTTCTCACACTTCCGATTCGTTACCCTTGAAAATTCAGCATTTAGATGGGCATGGAACAATCCTAGGGGCTCCGTGAGATGCCTGTGAGTGTCCAAAACCCAACCAAGATCAATGCCATCAAGTTGATGTCCTTCCCAGGGACCCAACAGGACAGGGGAGAACCACCCTGTGAGTTTCCGAGGCTGGAACCCCATGGAAGTGGAAAGACTTGAGTTTTCTTCTCCGGAGCAGCTGGTGGTTTCCAACAGCCGGCCTTGCAGTTAGCAGCCCAACTTGCAGGGGCTGGTTACTGTGCCACAGAGTGGAGCTAATTCAGCCCAAGATCTCTGTGTCTTCTCTGAGGCAACAGGAGGACAGTACTGCTTCCCCTTGCACTCTCTGACTCAGAGAGTCACTGTCACACAGGGTCAGTGAGGAACAGGCAATCTTCTTTTTTTTTTTATTTTGGGGGGGATGTGCATCACTGTCCTCTGGTGGGTGTGGGAGGCCCAGCCTTGCTCCTGGGGAGCTGCTGCTGGATTTGAACCGCCAAGCCAGTGGGCCGCAGTCCCGCACTCAACCACTACGCCACCGGGGCTCAGTCCAGGGCAATCTTCTTAATAAAAAAAATAAAAAAATAAAAGGATGGCACAAAGTCATGTGAAATCATCACAGCTCAGGATTTTTACTTGTAATGAAAGTGAGAACCCAAGCCCCGAGCTCTGGAGCATCACCATAATAACCCTAGCATCCGATCATCCGATGGGTGAGGCAGTGTTTGGTTTGGTTGTACACAGAGCCATTGTGAATCAGAATGAACTCTACACAACGCCCCCCTCCCCCACCCCTCCATCAACCTTCCAGACAGGGGTGCAGAATGTTCAGTTCTTTCTGGTGTTTAAAGTGTAGGTGGTTTCTTCTCATGAGCTATGTGCAAAATCCCTGGGTTTACACTTTATAAATATTAAGGGACTTAAGTAGGAGGCCGGGTGTACGGGTCACACATTGGATGGCTAACTGTAAAGAAAGCAGCTCAAAACCACCAGGGGCTCTGCAATAGAAAGACTCATCTTTCGACTCCCATGAAGAGTAGAAACCCATAGGGGCGTAGTGATATTATGAGAGTAGGGGGGTGTTAGGGATGGGGGGTGAGGGAAGTGGGAAAAAAGGGGAACCCATCACAAGGTTGGATGTATCACCTACTCCCATGGGTATGAAGAACAGAAATGTGGGTGAAAAGAGCCAATGGAGAGTGTAAGACAAGAAGTAACAATACCAATAATACATAATTGATTAAGGATTCATGAGGGTAGGAGAGTGGGGAAAGGGGGAAGTGGGGAGCTGATACCAAGGGCTCAAGTAGAAAGAAAATGTTTGGGAAATGTTGATGGCAACAGACGTACAAGTGTGTTTAATATAATTCATGATGGGTTGTTATAAGACTCTTAAGAGCCCCCCCAAAATGATTAATAACTATAAAAAGAGACCCCCAGGTCTGTTCTGCCCTCTCCGATGGGGCAGCTCAGGGCTGGCATCGATGGCAGTGAGTGTAGAAGGCAGGAGGTGTAGAAAGACTAATGTTAATGGGAAAACAGAATGAAAAGATAATGGAATTTTCCCACTAATGCTTTCAGTAATTTTTGTCATGAAAACGCATTAGCTTTCTTGACAATGGTGCCTGCAGGGCCAGCGGTATCCCTTTCTTGAGTGATTTAGTGAAGTCAGACAGCAAGTGCTGGAGCCAGGATGGAAACTCAGGCTGTGGCAGAGCTGGACTGAAGACCAAGGTTTGGTGACAGTGGTGCCTATATTGCTTCTGACACTTAGCCAGGTGGGCTGGGGCTGACGGTCTCTATTTTAAAAGAAGATTCTGGGCATAATGACTGCGACCTCAGTTTTTATCCCAGCAAAGGTACTTGCTCATATTAGTTCTTCTCAGCTCAGTGGCCAGGATACCATGACCTAGCTATGGAGAGTGATATCTTTCCTCAGAGGGATGCCAAGCACAGCGGGAGCAGGGGGAGGGGAGGTTGAGCTTGCTTGATTTCCCAAGAACAGCTGGGGAGCTGGTCCCCAGAGGAGTTCAGAAGATCTGACCTGACTTTTCTAATGGAACCTCATCAGCCATAAGCTCCCTTTTCTCTGGTGATTGAAAGAGTTGTTTTATTCTCCAGTTGGCAGGAGAAAGAAATGACCAAGAGTGCGCTGGGGTCAATATGATCATTGTCATCATTTACTATAGAGGCAGAGATAGAGCTACTTTTGTTCATACCTGGCACGGGCACTCCATAAACATTCACTTCTTGGACAAAATCAATCAGTCCTACAATGTCAGCGACTTCCGTCGTGGCCACGTTTTCCCCCTTCCACCTGGAAGAGAAGGCAATGGTCAGCAGAGGTCACTTACTCTCTGGCCCAGGATGCACTGAGAACAAGTGTTGCCTTCAGTTGGCTGCAGGAAGATTGAGCAACTCTTTCCCTTCTTGGCTCTCAAAGCCCCATTGTTTGAGAGAGGCACCATTGTTTGGGGAACAAAAGGCCAAGGCATTCCTGTGGCTATCGAGTCTGTTCTGACAAAAAACATTCTTCAGATCTTCCAGAAGCAGCTTCTAAGAACATGCAACAACAACAACAACAACAACGAAACTCCCTCCCTGCTCTGAGCTAACTTCAAATTACAGTGAGTGGCCCTGCAGGCCAGGGGAGACCTGACCCCAGGCTGTCACTTTACAGGTGCAGAGTTTCCTTTTCCTCCCTTAGAGCATCTAGTGAGTTCAAAGTGCTCATCCTGAGGATTTCAGCCAGAGAGCAAACCACTACAATAGGGACCCTGAGTCGTGGGATATGAGAGATGAAGGAATCCATTTCATAGGTGAAAGTACTGAGAAAGTTGACCTGCTTTGGTTATGCAGAGGCAGGTGTGAGCCAGGGAGCCCTGTGGTCATCCATCCTCTATGTTCTTTCTGCACAGTCAGGCACATTCTCCTCCTACTTGACACACATAATTACCTGTGCCGGCCCTGCGCCAAGTGTTGGAACGGGAACAAGTCAGACACAGGAGCTGCCCTCAGGGAGTTTATGTTGGAAGGCAGTTGATTAGACAATTAATAGTGTCATGAGGTTGTTGTAGAGAATTAATTTCGTGGGCGAGTGAACTGACTTGGGAGTTCTGTGGTGGGGATGGAAGGCGGGATGGAGGCAGGAAGGGGGACTCTGAGCCCTTCCCAACTCTGCAACTCTGTCAGCTCCATGTTGATTTACGTTCGATTGTATCGGAGAAGAAGTCTCATGATTGGAAAAAGGTGTCTCATGATTGGGTGTCCTGAGGGTGACCACAAAGAGTAGAGGGTCAATAAGAGACAGAGAATGGACTACGCTTCTTAGATTCCATATATCAGACACAAGATCCCGCCCACTCCTCATTGGGCCTCCGTGTACACTGCACAGAGACACCTCCTGCATTTTGCTATTTGTCTCTGGAAGTACAGGGCTTTGAACTGACACCTCAAAGAGGTCCAGGGTACAAAGCATTATAATTTTCATACTGATAAAATATTTAAATGATGATAACTTCAAAGTACAATGCAGCTCTAATTTTAAACCTAAGACAAACTATGCTTTGTGCTTCTTTTTCAGGCACTAATTCAGAGTAAAAGGAGACCTGGTGGGCCCAATGGTCCTGGATGAACTCACTGAACAGGCAGTGAGGGTTCAAGGCCACCTGGCATCACCTGGAAAGTAAGATCTGGCCTTCTGCTTCTGGAATGTCACAGCCTTGGGAACCCCATGAAGCAGTGCTCTCTGCATTCCTGGGATCGCCATCAGTGGAATCAATGATAACCAAGGACAACTGCAACAATTCTGAGACGGAGGTTGGGGGTGGGGGCAGGGATGGTCCAGTGGTGGAATTCTTGCCTTGCTTGCAGGAGACGCAAGCTGAATTTTCAGCCAACGGCCCTGGTGATGCAGAATCCATCCACCAGTCTCTGGAGGTTTGGGTATTGATGATGGCTTATTAACAGGTTTCAGAGGATGGACAGAGCTTCTGGGCTAACTTGGACAATGTGCTTCTGAACTCACCATGGAAAACCCTGAGAATCACAACATCCACCCTGCCTCTCACAGGGAGGGCAAAGGACAGGAGATGGCCCATTGTGCACGGGGGCCCCATGAGCCAGGGGCTGAACTGGGTGGGAGCAAATGACAAGAGACAACATGGATGTAGAGAAACCCACCGGAATGTGTCTCCAACTCTGTCGTGGAAGTAGATGAAATTTTCATGGTCAATCATAAGGAGATCCCCACTGTTAAAATAGAGGTCTCCTTTCTTGAAGACATCTCTCAGTTTTTTCTTCTCAGTCTGAGCCTTTCCTCCAGCATAGCCACTAAATGGTGCCAGCTGTGAGATTCTGCAAACGAGGAGTCCAACTTCACCTGCACAGAAGAGAGACTGTTAGGATACAGGCTGCGAGCAAGTTGTATCTTCCATCTCCATTTAAAAGATGCCACACAACCCACTGACAATCACCTGGCTGCAGTCTGTTTTCATGCACCCAGATACTCGCTTCAATGACACAGACACCTTACACACCCACAGCCCTGATTCTATGAGATCACATATTTGTAATTCTTTCAGAGATAATCATTTACTGAAAAATTACATGCACATCGCATCAGACAAATGCACAGTAATCAGAGCTTAAATATAAGGACTACCTAAGGATAACTATAATTTTATAGCCTTAAATACATGTTCCTTTCTACATAGCGCTTACATCAAAAGCAAGAAGCTGTTTAACTAGGTTGACTATTATAAGCCTCTTACAAGAGTAAGTTGACAGCTTTTGGCATTTCTGTAGCTATATTAGAGGGAGCTAAGTAAAGTTCTCAATTTTCTATTCTGAAGAAAAAGATTACCATGTATGCCCTGGCAAAATCAGTAGACTCTTCTACCAAAGACACTTGGCCAAAGTAAGAAAGGTGCAGGTTAATTAACAAAAGTGCAGTGTACCTTTGGGAACTTTGATGCAATATCCATTAACATCTCGGACAGGTTCGTCTTTCTCCACGTCATATTTGATCAACTCATAAGAGACAACTTTCTAACAAAATGAAGACATTTTATTTTGAGTGCAAATTCTATAATGAAAATTTCTTTCCTTTTTACTGTGATAACATATAAACAATAAGACACATGAAGTACACTAATTTTCAGCTTAAGTATTTACAAATTTCGTATTACTACCAATCAGATCATGAGAAACAACACTGAATCACCCCGAAGAGTATCTGTGAGATTTCTTTTGCTGTTTATACAAATGAAAGTGCCCCGGTGGCAGAGTGGGTTATGAGTTGGGCTACTAACCATAAGGTTAGCAGTTCAAACCATCAGCTACTCCTCAAGAAAAAGAACAGGCTTTCTACTCCTATTCAGATACCCACAGGAGCAGTTCTACTCAATCCTATAGGGTCTCTATGAGTCAGATTGACTCAGTACAAATAAGGTCTTTCTGTTTTATAAGTTGTATCAGTGAATTTTTTTATTACTGCCATGAAATTTTTCCTTACATAAATATACTATACTTGTTTGAACTATTCTACTAATATGCGTTAGGATTATTTCTAGTTTAGGACTATTTTAAATAAAGTTGCTAAGAATATGATCATGATTGTCTTCCAGTGATAGTATCAAAAATGTTTTTTTAAAACAATATTGAGGGCCGAGCCCCAGTGGTGTAGTGGTTGTGCGCGGGACTGTGGCCCACTGGGATGGAGGTTCAATTCCAGCTCTACAGGAGCAAAGGCTGGGCCTCCTACTCTCACCACCAGAAGGCAGTGATGCCCCCCAAAACCAAAAAAAAAAAAAAACCCAAACAATCTTGTGTAACCTTATATTAACTTGATACTTATTTCCAGATACACAGACACACACAAACACACAAGGGTAAGTCAAAAAGTATCACTACCAAGAATTCAGTTCATACATTCACAGATTTATTCCAAACAAATGTGTTTAAACATGTCTCAGTGATCCCTGGAAGACTGCTGATGGTTCTCTCAGTAGTGGCTCAGTGGATCAGCTCTTTTCCCCCTTCTAGAGTTTGGTGGGTTTCAAGAACTGCCAGCATGTTTGTTCAAAGCCAGCACTCCTTACCCCAGTTTCGCTTTAATAAACGGTAACTGGTAACTTCATTAAAAGACAAGGACCACTCAAGGTCAACAGATGTAGATCTTGTTTACTGGCAAGAGTGTCAAAATTTAAAAAATCTGGGTAGTAAGGAATGTTTCTTTCCATATCAATTGTAGGGATATCTTCTTAGCTAAAAGTTTGTAAAAATGTGGTTTGAGTTAGAGTAGAAAAAACTTGACAATGAAGGGATGAATGACAATCACCAGAACTAGTAAGATACAGCACCAGCATCTAAGGCCCTCAGCTTTGGCTGATACCAGGGGTTTCTCTGTAACACAATAGCATCATAGACAGTCTCAGAGAGCTTGTATGCTGCCGCAGTTTGACATGCCAAGAGACCAATAGGACATTTAAAAATTCTGAGCACTGGGAGAAAGGCCACAAGATTTGCCCTCCCTTCTTTGGAACTGAGTTGGCCAGGGTTTCTAAGATGTGGCTGGCAGAATTGGGCAGGGCTGAACTAGAAAAAACGGACTCTCTCAGGAGTGTTTGCAGTGGGGGGAATGTTTTATTTCTGCACTGCTCAATAAGGAAGCCACTTGTCTTCTATAAGGAAGTTCTCTTGACGTAAGTCTGGGTGGGACTGAGTTCTTGAAATGTAGCTAGTGAAAAAAGAACCCAAATAGATTGCTACAGAGTCCTGGGGACCCCAGGGGTGTCCTATTAGAACTATGCTTCATCGTTTTCAGGGGCTGTTTTTTTTTTTTAACTTTAACTTTCAGCAAGCAGCCAAACATGCCAACTATTTGAATTGCCTAAAAAATAGGTGGGACTGATGAGCCTCACTTAAAGCTGTAATGTACAGTTAATAGCCACAGGTGATTAACTGTGGCTACCTTCCTAGACTGTAGCTCTGGGTGACAATAAAGTGGCTTGAGCTGTATAGGGTTGACTGTGATGGTCGGTGACATTTCTCAGACTTAGAAATGTCTTGAGATTAGACAAAAAACTAAAAAAGAGTGGTAAGAATCATTATTGCTAACACAATCCTTTTCAAGAATGATTTTCTCTTTTAATGTCCACCGAGTCAGGCACTGGTTCTATATATTTATTTTCTCATCTCTGTCTTACAAATGGTGAAATCTCTTTCTCATGGAATTATTATTGGAGACAATAGATGCTCACTGATCCTGTATTTGGGATCCACCCTACGCCTCTTGAAGGTTTAGGACAGTGCTTTCTACTTTTTTATTTTATTTTACAAAGATCACTTAATTGGGAGAACTTATAGCTTTTACAACAATCTAGATATCAATTGTATCAATCATATCTGTATATCATATATGTTGCCATCATAATTTTCTAAACATTTACTTTTGATTTTAGCCCTTGGTATCAGCTCCCTATCCCTCCTCCCCCCAACTCTCCCACCCTTGTGACTCCTGATAAATTATTATTTTCATATCTTAGGACAGTGCTTTTTAAAGCACTTTGATGCATAGCTTTTTAAAAGGGGCCACCCAGGATAACCAGGGCTCTGAACCAGTTCATTGTGGTTCAACTCTGGTTTGCCACTTCACTGAGAATTCCCCTTTCCATGCTAGATATATCGAATCAGAACTGACCTTTTAATAAGATTCACAATATAAGAATCACCTGAGGATCTTACTAAAATGTAGGACTTAATTTTGCATATCAGGGTGGATAGGCAACTTCTCAGCAGTTGAAATAATCTAGCCAGCATGAACCAGTTTAAAGGTGTGAGGAATCCAATGAATTCCAAAGGAGAGGGAAAGCGCTCAGCTGGTTCTGATGAACAGGATGGTAACGGGAACTACTTCCTCCACAGCACCTTTTAGATCAGCAGTTCTCAACCTTTCTAATACCATGACCTTTTAAGACAGTTCCTCATTTTGTGGTGACACCTCAACCATAAAATTATTTCCGTTACTACTTCATAACTGTAATTATGCTACTGTTATGAATTGGGTGACCCCTATGAAAGGTTCTTTTGACCCTCAAAAGGGCCACGACCTTTTGAGAACCACTGCTTTACATGCTGGAACCCTTGGTATTAGTTCCTTATTTCCCACCCCCCACCCCACCCCCATGACCTTTGAGATTTATAGATTTTTTTTTTCATGTCTTACACTGATCGATGTCTCCCTTCACCCACTTTTCTGTTGTTTATCCCCCTGGGAGGCGGTTATAGGTAGATCATTGTGATCTGTTCCCCTTATCTCCTCCCATCTTATCCTTCCCCTCCTGGTATCACTACACTCAATATTGGTCCTGAGGGGTTTATCTGTCCTGGATTCCCTGTGTCTTCACCTCTTATCTGTACTGATGTATAAGACCCAGAACAAAAAAATCATATCATTGTGAATAAGGGGGAATGTGGAGTGGAGACCCAAAGCCCATCGGTTGGCAAATGGACATTCCCTTACAGAAGGGACTCAGAGAGGAGATGAGTCATTCAGGGTTCAGTATAACATCATCATGAAACAGCTTTTAAGAAACTTCTTTATTACGAAAATGGGTTCTTATTTTTCATGGCACTTACTCTTTGAAGGTAGTTTACTCTTCCAATAGCACCGACTTTTCTTGTGTAATTCACAAAGCCAATGTTTCCTTCAGTGGCAGCGTAGAACTCATAAATGTGAATGTCCCCAAATCTCTTGATGAATTCTCTCCACAC
This sequence comes from Nesogale talazaci, assembly GCA_004026705.1. NCBI lineage: Eukaryota > Metazoa > Chordata > Mammalia > Afrosoricida > Tenrecidae > Nesogale > Nesogale talazaci. The sequence goes on from PVJH01011395.1 coordinate 42,364, forward strand.
ATCTCCCCGCAAGCCATTTCCCACTGCCAGTCTCACTTTATGGTCACGGTCATTGGGTTTCTGTGGTAGGAGATCAAATAAAACATATTAACTTTTACTTCATATTGTTCATGGTCTTTGCAGGCTTGTGAGCAGTCGTCTAAGGTGCATATAATGTCCTCTCCTCATCCAGAGGAGAGAAGAGGCATGAAATATGAGAGGCACACAGACACAATGAGTCCAGTGGGTAAAGGAACAACACAAATATCCGTCTGCATGCCCTGGAGGCCAGAAGAATGAGATGTTTCCCCAAAACTTCACTTGGTTGTTCTGAGAAGGTCCAGGCTAGAGTGGGAGAAAAATGTGGAACAGAACTTAAAATCATCAAAAAGAATCTAGGTTTATGGATGGGATAGAAACTGGCCAGATCCACAAGACGATAACCCATAGTTGTCCTTGCATTCTGAAACTGAACTCATCTCTGTTAGAATGGTCACATATTTTAGATCAACAGGCCAGCGTTTTCCTAAGGACAGAGGGTTAGGCAAGGAGCATTGGAACCTGCCACCCAAGAAGGTAGTGGGGTAGGTGATGGTCCATGAAGGGACTGAAATGAATGAGCTGAAACAAAATGTATATAACTGGTTCACATGTTTTCTAAACTTTCACCTCAATCACAAGACCAAGTTTTAAAAATGAATGGTCTTTATATCTTTCCATATTTACACTGGTCACAAATTCACCTTTGAGAAGGCCTTTTTCTGCCACTTACACACATACTCAAGGCAATCAGATGGAAGTAGGTGATGTCAGCATTTAATCCATATCTAATCTGAAGTTAGAATAATGTGTGGATAATTTTTTTGATGAATCTCATTGAATTTCTGGAAAGTAGGGCACACATAGGAAAGACCTAATGCAATAGACTACCATGGAATCCAGGACAGAGAACCCCCTCAGGACCAACAAAGAGAGTAGTGATGCTAGTGAGGGAAGGGGAAGGTGGGGAGACCGAGTGCAATGATCGAGATATCTCCCAAGGGCATGGACAACAGAAAAGTGGGTGAAGGGAGACAGTGGTTGGTGTAAGACATGAACTTTAAAAAAATAAGTGATCAAGAGTTTATGAGGGAGGCAGGGTGGGGGAGGAAGGAAAAAAAATGAGGAGCTGATACCAAGGTCTCAAGTAAAAAGAAAATGTGTTGAAAATGACAATGGCAACATATGTACAAATATATTTGACACAATGAATATATGTATGGATTGTGATAAGAGTTGTAAGAATCCCCAATAAACTGATTTTAAAAAAGAGAGAGAACACAAAGTGAATGTTTTGAGTGCTGGAACTGAAAGGAGAGCTTGTGTCAGCAGTGAAGGTGAGGGTAGGACCAGGTTGTTTTGGGTTCAAAAATAATCATTTATGAGGCTTCTACAAGTATGTCTAAGCTTCGAGTTAATGATTTTTATGTTAATAAGGTCATTCATATCCTCAAGGAGATCATAGCCTGGTGGGAATGAAAATTAAATAATTAAGTACAATTTTAGCCTGCAAATTCTATTACTCTACAACTGACCCCCTAGTAGAATAGAATGGGGTCAAGGTACCTAGGGATTGCCTCTCATATAAAACAATTTTTTCACCAAATATTAATTACTGAGATCAGCAGTGTTGTGAATTAAAGTGTGTCTTCTCAAAATAGGAGCTGGAACCCTAATTTGTGTAACCTGTAGATGTAATATGAGGCAATAACCTTTCATAATGCAATATAATGTAATCCATCAATTATCTGAGGTCACAGCAGTATAAAGCGGATCCTAATCACCTCTGAATTGGTGTGGTGGTTACTTGTTGGGCTGCTGTTCACAAGGTCAACAGTTTGAAACCAGTCTCAGAAACTCACAGGGGCAGCTGTGTCCTATCCTCTAGGGTCACTCTGAGTTGGCATCCACTTGATGGTCGTGAGTGTGCGCACAGATAAAAACAGGAATACACAAAGTAGTCTTCTTCTTCCTTCACAGTCTTTCATTTCATCTATTGTTGTTAGTTGCTGTTGAGTCGATTCTGACCCACAGTGACTCCGTGTTGGCAGAGTAGAACTGCTCCCTACAGTTTTCAACACTGTGGCCAAATGATCGCTCAAGATAAAATGGGTGCACAAGCAAATGTGACAAAGAAAGCTGATGGCACACGACTATCAAAAGATATAGTACCTGGGGTCTTAAAGTCTTGAAGTTTATCAAAAGATATAGTACCTGGGGTCTTAAAGTCTTGAAGTTAAACAAGCTGCCATCTAGCCGAGAAACAATAAGCCCACCCAGAAGAAGCACACCAACCTGTGTGATCACGAGGTATCAACTGGATCAGACCCCAAAACAAACAAACAAAAAACATATTGCTGAGAATGACGGAGGTCGGAGCAGTGACTCAAAACCCATCTGTTGACACTGGGACATGCTCTTACAGAAGGGTCCCAGGGAAGGGATGAGTCCACCAGGACTCAGTATAGCACTAAGGAAACACACAATATTTCTCTGGTTCTTTGAGGCTTTCTCACCCCCCCTGCTATCATGACCCCAGTCCTGCCTTTCACTGCAGGATAGACTGGAGCTTGTGCACAAGTACAGATAAGAGTTAAAGAGTTCATGACACACGTTATCCAGGTACAGAAATGTGAGTAATGATGCAAGGAGGGTAGTGAGAAGGTAGGGAGAAGGAAGGGAGAACGATTGCAAAGATCGACACATAACCATCCCTAGGGGGACGAACAACAGAAACTATGGGGGAAGGGAGGCAGTGGTCGTTGTTAAGATATGAAAATAATAATTTATAATTTACCAAGGGGTCACAAAGGTAGGGGGAAGGAGGGAAAAAAGAGGAGCTAATAACAAGGGTTTAAATAGAAAACAAATGTTTATAAAATAATAATGGCGCTCTTTTATCATGTATCTGCCAACATGGGCCTCATTCGCACCAAAACTGTGAAGAAGGTGGCCCAGGTCATCATTGAGAAGTACTACACACGCCTGGGCAACGACTTCCACACCAAGAAGTGCGTGTGCGAGAAAATTGCCATTATTCCCAGCAAGAAGCTTCCCAATAAGATAGCGGGCTATGTCAAGCACTTGATGAAGAGGATTCTGAGAGGCCCTGTGAGAGGGATCTCCACCAAGCTGCAGGAGGAGGAGAGAGAGCAGAGAGATAATTACATTCCTTAGGTCTCAGCCTTGGACCAGGAGATTACTGAAGTGGATCTAGACACTAAGGAAATGTTGAAGTTTTTGGACTTTGGCAGTCTACCCAACTTGCAGGTCACTCAGCCACAGTTGGAATGAATTTCAAAACACCACATGGAGCCATTTGAATCTTTCCCACAATGCTGTAACATTTTCAATACATCTGGGAAACCCCCTCCAAAATAATAATGGAAAAAGCTTATGCACTGATATGCTTGATACAATTGATCCTAGAATTGTTATAAGAGCTTTTAGAGCCCCAATAAAATCATATTTTACAACAAAACAAACAAAACTTTTTATACAGCTCCCTTCTCCCCCACTCCATGCCCCCCCCCCCAAATATACTGTGGCCATTTGGAGGCTGATCACCATGAGTGTCTTCTGAGGGACCTCTGGGTGGGTGCAAACCACCAACATTTTGACTAGTAACCACTTGGTCTCCTCTGGGCGTCTCCACACATGCAAGTACATGGAAAGATGGATGCCACATAAGAATCACCAAGGAGCAAAGGAATGCCAGGGCCTGCTGACCAAGAAGGACTTGCCATAGCTGAGGTCTTGCTTTTGAACTTTCAGCCTCCCAATCTGTGACAAAACAGCTCCCTGTTTTTAAAAGTTATGTCCTTGTGTTAGGAAAACAAGATAAATAGCAATTCCTACCAAGGAGTCTGTGTCGGAGACAACATTGCTCACATTATTTACTATACTTTGAAATCACCATGAAGGCATTTTGAAATGAGTTTCTCTTTGGAAAGAATTTTTCGAAAGAGAAGTCAACAGTTTTTGGATAAGGGAGGGCGAAACCCAACTAAACTCACTGCTATCAAGTCTGTGCCAAATCAGAGCAAGCTTACAGGTCTGGGTAGAACTGCCTCTGTGAGTTTCTGGGACGGTCCTATTTACAGGACTAGAAAGTCCTGTTTTTCTCCTGAAGAGTGGCTGTTGGTTTTGAATTGCTGACCTTGTGATGGATTGAAGTCTAACTCATATCCCCTATGCCACCAGGGTTCCTTCAGATAAGGGGAAGGTATTAAGAAATACTGAACTTTGAATGCAAACCAAAATGATCCTGGAATTGATTTCCACGTGGGAGGAACCCATTAGGCTGGAGGTACACATAGTCAAACCAAACCACATTCTCTGTCACTTAGTCTATGTCAGTGCAACTCTTTTTTGGGGGAGTAGAAAGTGGCATCTTTCTCCAGAAACAACTGGGTGGTTTTGAACTGCTGACTTTGTAGCTAGCAACCTAATGTGAATTCAAGGAGGCTTAAAAAGTTCACAGAAAAATGAAATGAACACAGGATGGAGTGCTTCCTATGAACTTTTGGAAGACCCTTTCACATATGGGTTTGGGTTGTAAGTAGCTTTGGGCCCAACACTTAAGTGAACCCTGGTGTTGTCGGGCATGCTAAGTGGATTGTTGACCGCATGGTCAGTTATGGAAATCACCACCTCCTCTGAAAGAGAAAACTGAGTCTTTCTGTCTCCATGCAGGGCCACCCCTCAGCCATCCCCTGGACAGTTCTGCTAGGTGCTACAGGGTTGCTCTGAGTTGGATTTGGTTCGATAGCCATGGGTTCAGCTTGGGTTTTTAGAACTGACGAGGTGGACAGATACTGGTCACTACCGAAAACTAGGTTTCCCCATCTGTTTCTCTGAGGAGAAAATAGACAAAGGAAGACCAGAAATCCTTAACCAGGATGTTCAGGTGGGACATCTGCGAAATGTGTGGTCCGAAATGAGTTGTGTTTGTGTTTGTAATTCTTGGTTGCCGAGGAGCTCATTCTAACTAGAATGAGCCGGGGCCCTTGGAGGCAGATCCCCAGCCCTGCCTTCTGAGGGCCATCTGGGTGTGTTTGAGCGGCCAACATTGGGCCGAGTCAAGCACTAGCTTAAATGGAATAAATTTGAGAGATTCTGACTGAGTGGGAACCTATTTTCTGAATTGGCTTTGTAGGTCCCCAGATCATTGAATCTATTCCCTTTTACAATTACCGAATACCTCACAGCAGGTTAGTCCTGGTGTGGTTATTAATAACAGTGGTGTGAAAATTAATAGTTCCTCTGTCACTCTTAAAAGTGTCTCCATTTGGATAAGGGGGTATAGGATCACCCAGTCCACAAGGCATTATACTTTCCACCAAGAGACCATCTATGATCCCTGGTACTACCATTCCAACAAGAAAACATCACAAGTCTCTCAAGAATACTCATGATCACTGAAAACCATCACTTCATCTAGAGGCTTACCAGCTTGCAGGCCTGCACGAGGACCTTCAAACTAGCATTCGAAGGGGAAAACCATTATCCACACACAGTCCACACCAGTCATTCTCCCATTCTCTTACTTAGTTCATTTCCTTGTCTAGTGAATGCTGGCCATCTCTCTCCCATAATAAATTGTAGACCCCTTTGATGCTCAACATAACTCTATATCCTCCAGTGTTTGGAGTTGTGCTTTGCAGAGTGCTAATCTTTCTTGCAAAAATAGAAAAACAAATAAACAAACAAACAAACGACCTTCATGAAGAAATCCTCAACATTCCTACTTAACCATTCGTGATGGAGAAATCTGCACAAAGGCACCTACATATGTCTTCAAGTGCAGGTGCCCCAGGTGTGCAGGAAGCTGACTGGTTTGACAGGTGCAACTGTCACCGGTAGCCAGCAGGTACCTGGGCTCCAAACAACAATAGCTGGGGATCAGCTTTCATCACACAAGCTAGAGATCTTCTTACACCAGCAGAAAGGATCACAGCTCTAGTCTAGAAGTGTTGTGGACACAAACTGGGAGACCCTGGGCCTTCTTAGATGTCTGTTCTCACCTAAGCTTTCCTTCCACAGCTGCTCAAGGGACCACTTGAGTTTTTCTTTCCATAGGAGGGATAGTTTTCCCCTCAACTTCAGAGCTGTACCACAAAGGGAACGCTAAAGGTCACCAGATTATTGCTTTAACAAGGATCAGACTTTTGTCTGTTTAGAGCAAAGGTGGACCACACAGGCACTCCTAGGGGCTTTCCATGCACATGATGTCATGTCGGAAGAAGTGTGAGGAGTCAGGTTTCTCAGAGAGGAGGGCAGAGCACCGAGTAAACAGAGTAAGTTGGAAACTTTTACTGACACGATGTGCCAGGCCTTGACCGGCCTTATTTTACTTAAGTTTCAAAAGAACTCTATTAAAATATGATAGGGAAAGTGTTTGCCTCTTATGACAATTGAGGACATGGAATCTTGGAAAGCTTAAAATAACTGTCCCAAAATCACATGAGTAGCAAAATGGTGGCTCTAAGATTTGAATATGTGATTTCAGAGAGTATTTTTCCTTAATAATAATAATGATGATGGTGATGATGATAATGGTGATCTATACATACTTTTAGCATCAAATGATTCTCTTAAGATGGTGTCATTCAATTCTTTGGACTCTTAATTGAAACTATGAGTTTTCAATAATGGAAGGCCTTTTGAGTGAAATGAGGCAATATGGATTTTAATACAAGTAGAGGGACATACATGTTCTAAAAGGAGTCCTGGTGACATGTAGTTACATGTTGGGCTGCAAACCACAAAGCTTGCAGGTCGAAACTACCAGCTGCAACTAGGGAGAAAGGCAAAGCTCTCTCCTCCTTGAAGACCAACAGAGACACTTTCTCCTTGTCCAACAGGGTCTTTTTGAGTCGGTATTGACTCCATGGCGGTGTGTATATGAATAGTATGCTTTTCGGGATACCTGGTTCTAGGTCTGGTAAGATGAAGCCTGGGTCTTCAGATTCACACAGCTACACAGGCCATCACCAGTTGGTTGCACAGATGAAAAAGTGAAAAAAAAAAAAAACCAGCTTCCAACTAGTGTCCAGAGGTGGATAATGTAGGTGGCACTATAGGTCATGAAAGAGTTAAATGAGGAAAATTATTCATGCCATTTATCTGCACTATCCCGTCCTAGCTTACTACCCCCTTTAACTCTTAGAGGAGCTTCTTCTGATCAGCACTCTATATTTATAAATTAAATGCATACACTGCCTCTTATCTTAGCAAATTTAGACATTATTTTCAATTTGTTATTTGCTAGATGAAGATTAAGTGCTTTCTTCCTCTGCACTCTAAATCAGAATTGACTCAATGGCAGTGAGTTTTGTTTTTTTCTCTCCACCATCTTTCTAATATTATAATTTTGGGTTAAATCGATATTTAATTTTCACATTGCTTTACCTTTCATGGATCACTGAAAAGCTAAATAACATGCTATATGATAAACTTTTGAACACATTTTTGTGCTTAAAATTTATTACCTCCTTGAACATTTTATTAGTTTTCTTACTTGCTACTTTTAAGTTCTCCTATACTTTCCAGCAGACCTCAATATAACATTTTCCTTATAGTGAAATCTATCATAGGATAGAGTTTCTTTTCTTTTATCCCCTATTCTTCCTTTTATGTTTTTGCACCAACTTAGACTAGTTGCTCTCTCAGGCTAAGGATTCCTTTGCCTTTCTTTCCTGGATCCTTTATCTTTTCTCTTATGTTAATGAAACATTTGCTATAGTAACTTCTGGAAGGAGGGTAATAGGAGGCAGTTTTTCTGAGACTTTCAGTATTGGAAAATATTCTTATTGTATATTTGATTGATAGTTTGGCTGAATATATTATTTTAGATAAGCAAACATTTTGAAGATATCATTTCTCTTTTAGTTTCTAATTTTGCTGTTAGTAAGAAAAATGCCATAGAATTTCTCTTTATTCTTACCTATATTTTATTATTTGCTCTTATATATATTCTCTATATTATTATGGAATCTTTTCTTTACTCTTAGTAGTCTGACATTTTATCATGATGTCCTCTCTAGCATTGGGTATTCACCGGGTCTTATTCTTCAGTTCTGGAAAGTTTTCTTGTGTTATTTCTCTAATGATTTTCTTCTCTTCATTTTCTTGTAAATATTTACAGAGTTGGCCATTGGACTCAACAGGAGGAACCTCCTAGAGGTCAACAAACAGACTTTGAACTATTTACAGGGTTTTCTTTTTTATTATTTTTCTTTCTTTATATATATTTTTCTGGACATTGTTTTTTTTGTTGTCATTGTTTTGCTTTTTTTGTCGCTATATCTTGCTATGTCTTGTTTTTTGTGCATATCATTATCTCTGCGGGTCTGTCTAGATAAGATAGGCTAGATGAACAGTCTAGAGGAGAAATCAATGGGACTGATGGGTCTGGGGGGACATGGGAGGGGAGGTTGGTGGGGGAAAGGAGGTGATGTTGGCCAACCCAGGATAAGGAATAGCAAGTGATCCAAAATTAGTGGCAAGGAGGGTGTGAGAGGCCTGGTAGGGTAATGTAATTGACAGAACTTACTGAAACCCAAATGAAGGCTGAGTATGATAGTGAAACAAAAGGAAAGTAAAAGGAAATAGAGGAAAGAAATAGAAGGCAGAGGGCATTTATAGAGGTCTATAAGGGTATTTATAGGTAAATATATTTACTTATAAACAATATGTTCATAGGTAAATATATTGATATATGATGATGAGGAAATAGATCTATGTGCATATACTTATAGGGCTAGTATTAAGGCAGCAGATGGACATTGGGCTCCACTCAAGTACTTTTCAATGCAAGAACACTTTGTTCTGTTAAATTGGAATTCCAAGATGCTCATCTTCCCAACATGATCACTGAAGACGAAAGCGTGCATAAGCCAAAGTGGTGAAGAAAGCTGATGGTGCCAAGCTATCAAAAGACAAAGCATCTGGGGTCTTAAAGGCTTGGAAGTAAACAAGCAGCCATCTAGCTCAGAAGCAACAAAGCCCATATGGAAGAAGCACATCCGCTTGTGTGAAAGCACATCCGATGTGTCAAAGGGATCAGTAATTAGGCTTCAAGAACTAAAAATCATATCATTGCATGCCCACCTTCCTGATATGCTCGCTGACAACAAATGTGTGCATAAGCAAAATTGGTGAAGAAAGCTGATGGTGCCTGGCTATCAAAAGACAAAGCATCTGGGGTCTTAAAGGCTTTAAGGTAAACGCAGTCATCTAGCTCAGAAGCAACAAAGCCTACCTGGAAGAAGCACATCAGCCTTTGTGATCACGAAGTGCTGAAAGGATCAGGGATCAGGCATCAAAGAACTAAAAATTATATCATTGTAAATGAGGGGGAGTACATATTGGGTACCCAAAGCCCTTCTGTAGGTAAAGAGACATCCCTTTACAGAAGGGTGGTGGGAAGGAGACAAGCCAGTCAGGGTGCAGTGTAGCAATGATGAAACATACAAGTTTTCTTTAGTTCTACAATACTTCCTTCCTCACCAATATCATGATCCCAATTCTTTTTTTTTTGGCATCACTGCCCTCTGGTGGTTGTGGGAGCTACTCAGCCTTGCTCCTGGAGAACTGCTGCTGGATTTGAACCGCCAAGCCTGTGGGCTGCAGTCCCGCACTCAAGCACTATGCCACCGGGGCTTAGCCCTCAATCCCAATTCTACCTTACAAATCTGGTTGGACCAGAGGATGTACACTGGTACAGGTAGGAACTGGAAACAGGGAATCCATAAAAGACGATCCCTTTAGAACCAGTGGTGAGAGGTGCAATACCAGGAGGGTGAAAGGAAGGTAGATTAGAAAGGGGAAACTGATTATAAGGTTCTACATATAACCTCCTCTCTGGGATATGGATGAGGGTGAAGGGAGACATTAGACAGTGTACGATATGACAAAATAATAATAATTTATAAATTGCCAAGGGTTTATGAGGGAGTGGGGAGTGGGGAGGGTGCGGAAAGGGGGAAAATGAGGAGCTAATACCAAGGGTTTAAGTAGAAAGCAGATGTTTTGAGAATGATAATGACAACAAATGTACAAATGTGCTTGGCATACAATGGATGGATGTATGGATTGTGATAAGAGTTGTATGAACCTCCAACAAAATGATTTTAAAAATTCATAAGACCTAAAAAAACCCCTCAATTATAAGAAAAAGTCTTTAACTATTAATGAAAAACTATTAAATTACATCTGAAAAAAGCAGTAAATTATCATTTATGATTAAACAATAAAATAAAAATATTTACAGGGTCACTATGAGTAGGAACTGATTTTGTGGCAATAGGCTCATTGTTGTCCTCGTTGTTATGTATGTCCTCTCATAGTCCCTATGTAATTATAAAACTGTAATACTGTAATTGACCCTGTTGGCTAGTAGAAAAACTCAGACGCTGAGATTTTACCTATCTTGCATAAGTGGCAGCATTAGGATCCAAGCTTCCTGACTCCACAGCTCATGCGCTTAAGTCCATTGAGCCAAGTAAGAACCACTGGCCAAAAGTTGGCTGGAGGGATCCCTCTACAGACCTCTGCTATACCAAGGAAGCTCCTAATATGCTTAAAAAGAGGGAGGAGATGGATAGAAACCTACACTACTTCAACATGGGTCCCAAATTCTGCTGATGAGCTATGCTGTTTAGGGATGGGCATTTGATTTAGTTGCTCAACAAAGGTGGGAATTGCCTCTCAGCTCCAGTGTTCCAAGAGGGAGGTGGGGGTATGTGTGGCCCCTAGCAGCAGGCTGTTCTTCCAGGCCTAATTAGAAAGTGCCTAATAACACTAAGAGTTTTCTACTTTTAGTCCTACTTTTCCTTCACTCTTGTGAAGACTTTGGAAATCTTTTTGATAAATCTTTCCTGGATACAGTTGTTGAAAGACACCTATGTACAACAGAACAAAGCAGAGAAGTCCCACACTATCCTCACAATTGTTACATTTGAATTCACTGTTGAAGTCACTATGTCAATTCATCTTGTCTAAGGTCTTCCTCTTTTTCATTGTCCTTCTACTTTACTAAGCATGATGTCCTTCTCCAGGGACTAGTCTCTCTAAACAACACATCCAAAGTAAGTTAGAAGAAATTATGTCAGCTTTGTCTCTAAGGAGCATTCTGGGTTTACCTCTCCCAAGACAGATTTATTTGTTCTTCTTGGCGGACAGCAGAGAATACCAGAACAATGTTATCTTGTTTTTATTGACGATGCTAAGATGCATCCTAGTTCTCACAATTACATACTTGTTTCAATGCTTAAAGAGGTCTTATATGTCAGATGATCTCTTGACTGCTGCTTCCATGGCAATTGATTGTGGATCCAAGCAAGACAAACAGTTTCAATCTTTTCTGTTTATCATGATATTACCTACTGGTCTGGTCTCACTGTGAAGATTTTGGTTTTCTTTACTTTGAGCTGTAATCCACACTGAAGGCTGTAATCTCGATCTTCATCAGCAAGTGCTTCAAGTCCTCCTCACTGTCAGCAAGCAGAGCTGTTGCATTGATATATTTCAGGTTGTTAATAAGCCTTCCTGCAATCCTGATGCCATATTCTTCTTCATCTAATCCAGCTTCTCTGATTATCTGGTGAGCATACAGACTGAATAAGCATGGCAAGATGAGGTTATCCTGTTGCACACCTTTCTGGATTTTAAATGATGCAGTATACACTTGTTCTGTTCTCATACCTGCTCTTGATTGATGTAAAAGTTATGCATGAGCACAACAAAGTGTTCTGAAATACCATTCTCAAAGTTGTCTATATAGTATAATGCCTTAGCGTAGTAAGTAAAAAGTAGTAAACATTGTTTTGGTTTTCTCTGCTTTCAGCCAAGATCCATCTGTCATCACCAGTGATATCTCTTGTACCCTATATGCTTCTGAATCTGGCCTGCACCTCTGGAAGCTCTCTGTTAATGTACTCTTGCAACTGCTGTTGGATGATCTTAAGCTTTTTACTTGCATGTGATATTTATGATAATTTGCATTCTGTTGGGTCACCTTTCTTTGTGTGGGTACAGATATAGTCAGTTGGCCAAATAACTGTATTCAAACTTCCTGGCATCAATGAGTGCACACTCAACTAAGCATCCAAATCTTTCCTTAGGAGCTCTTTAAGTTAATAGAATCTGGGCTTTCTATGCTTTTAATGTTCTCTAGCAATAGATTTTTAAAAAGAACTTTGGCCATTCCTTACAATTATTATAAATATTTTTCAGACAAAGCAGAACTCAGAGGTGGAGAAAAATAAAGGCAAACAAGGATGTATAACCTACTTTTAGATCAGGCATTACCCGTTTTATGACAAACAAAATGAAACAACTGCTTGCTAAGTTGAGGTACTTGCTATCCTGATGTTGAGCCTATAATTACCTGCACTAGAGCAGATCTTGCCTGCTGCTCTGGTGGTATCCCTTCACTTCCAAAATATTGATCAACACTGCAAGTTAACTTTTTTCTCCCCAGTTTAGAGAGCAATTGAAAAGAAATCTATTACTTTGTGATTAAAAAAAAGGGCTAGTACATGTAACTGTGTATTGAATTATGTATGATGAAAAGCGATGTACGAGTGCCCAATAAAATGATTTAAAAAAAGAAAAAAAAGGGTTGTGTGTTTCCTTAATTTTAACTTGAAGAGTTCACATTTTTAGGAGTTAATTTCTAATATGAAACCAACACCCAGATGTCCTTCATTATGATAGAAATTGTATTCACTGTCCCCAAATAATGTAAGTTCCCATGAAAGCTTTATCTTCTGGAAGTGGCTTCCTCTTGGAGGATGTTGCCTCAACCTGCAAATTATTTGTGAAACCCTAGAGCAATCAAATATCGCGCCACTCTTTTGAGTTAATACAAGATTTTATTTGGAACACCAAAACATATTTTGAAGATGTAAAACCCTATCCCTATCTTTATGTTCCAGCATCTCCCTGACGTAACATTGAGAGAAAAGGTGTGTGCATGTGTGTATGTTTTAGAGACAGAGAGAGGGCAAGCACAAAGAGAGCTATACACAAACATGTTTGTTTTCCTTACATCCAAAGACGGCTCCCATTAGAACTAATAGAAGCAACACACTCTCCCCGGGAGACTTCGAACTGACAAGGGGGTGCTTTTGAGCTAGAGAAGAAAAGCCAAACAGCTGGGCCCCATATGGATTTCTTGGGTTTAATAGAGAGGCATGCAGTCTTCAGGACCCAGGTGGAATACTAATGTGCAGAAAATTCAATAATGACATCAACAGGAATAGCTGTAGAAAAAGTTGCAACACAGTTCACAGCTAAACTATGATCCTTGGTTATGAATCTATGGCTATACAAAAAAAATCAGGATAATATGTGCCACACATAAACATTTATCACCCTCAACTTAATTACATACTTTTCAGGGAAACAGATTTAGAAATTCATCCATTCAGCAAAGTTCATCAAATGCCTATGATGTGCCAGGTAACTCAGGGTCTGGGATGTGGCAGTGAACAAAGCCACTGCTCAAATGGAATTTTCTTTCTTCTCCATTTTTTGGGAATAAATTATTTTATTGGGGGTCATACAGCTCTTATATCAATCCATATAGCAACTGTATCAAGCACATTTTTTGTACATATGCTGCCATCATCATTTTCTTTCTACTTGAGCTCTTGGTATCAGCCCCTGGCTTGGGGATATGTTACTCCACTCTCTCCTGTTCTTCATAGTGTCTGCTGATAGGCCTGAGTATATTCTTGTTTGGGAACCTTTATATGTAATTGTCTGTTTTCCCCTAGTATTCTCATGATTTCTCTTTTTTCTCAAAGTTGGATAGTTTAACTATTATGTGCCTCGGTGACTTCTTGGGATTCAGTCTAGCTGGTGTTCTTTCAGCCTCCTGAATAATTGCTTCATTTTCCTCCAAAAACTGGGTAAGCTTTCCTCCAAGAACTCTTTCACTATTGTTGCAGATGACTTGTGTCTTCCTCTGGCAATCCAATTATTCTGATGTTGTTCCTCTTCATAGCATCAGACATAGCTCTTAAGTTTTCTTCAGCTTATCTGATGACTTTATTAGATTTTTGTTCATGTCTGTTTAGTCTGCTTGGCTGTCCTCAAGGTCACTCTGTCTCCTCCAGCCTATTGGTGAAGTCCTTGTGTCTGCTACTGGTTTTTGTTATCTCGTTCCTAAGCTCTTGTATTTCCCTTTGGGGTATGGACTTTATTTCCTCTATCATTTCATACTTTTTCTGTATTGTTTCCTTCATATTCTATATTACTTCAAGCAGCATTCTGAAAATTTCTTTCTGTGGCATATCAGTATCTGCTTCTTCTATGCATGTTGTTAAGTTCAGGACATCTGCTGCCATTGCCTTTTTTCTCCTTCTGTTTTTTTCATTGAGATCATTGGGGCTGCTTGCTGCTTGTGTTGCATTGTTATAGAGGAGCCAGGTGACATTTTTTAGGGAGTTAAAGAGCAGTGGTACTCTTTGGGAGACTTACAGAAATGCTTCTTTGAATTGACTGCAGCTAATTTCTGTATGGAATTGACCTATAACTTTCTCCTCCTGGGGCTTCACTCTTTCCCTAGCCAACGAGTGTTCTGTTATTTGGAGGGCAAATTGGATGGTCCTCTCAGGGGATGCTGGTTGGGTTGCTGTGGACCCATGAGGATGGTGCTATACTGGGTGATTTCATAAGAAGCCATGATGGTGTGGCCCATGGATGTTTGGGGTATCACAGAGGGTGTGCAGGGGTGTCTGCTGCAATAGGAGTGCCACAGAAGGCTGGTGGGTTGCCTATTTTTCTGTAGTGCACTGCGAATAGTGGGAAGAATTGCCCTGGTCAGGTTGATTACTGCAAATGTTGAGCAGAGGTTCCCAGAGCAGTGTGGAATATTGGTGAGTGTTGGCCGAGATGCTTTAGGCTATGTGAGGCACTATGGCAGGAGGAAGAAGGTTTCCTTAGTCATGTGTGGCCAAAAAGAATAGATAGGAACTCCCCCAGCCATACAGATATAGGAGTTCCCCTGAAGATGTTGGGCAGGATTACCTCATCAAATGTTAAGCATTGAAGGGGACAGGAGAACAGAATTTCCCTAGTGAATAAGTCGGGCGAGATATCCCCTAGTGGAGATTGGGTGGGTTTTCCCCAAGCTCCTGTTTTTTCTCTCCGTTGTCCACTCTCCCTTTGATAACCCTTTGATAACTTATACATTATTATTATCGAATGGAGCATTTATTTAATGGGGTTACACAGTCTATAACATATGTGGGAGCTGCAGAAAGCTCATGGAAAATTCCATTTTCTTTTACTTCTCTACTTTTCCACAAACTTTTAAAGTCTCTTCATATGAGGAGCAATAAAATTGAAAATTTGGCTTAATTATCAACAGGGTAGAACAGCCAGTGTGGGTTTCTGAGGTGATGGGTCTTTAGGGTAGTAGAAATCCTTGTCTTTCTTCCTAGGATCTGCTGGTGATTTCAAACTGCTGACCATGAAGTGAGCAGCCCAATTCATAACCCACTAAGTTACCATGGCTTGTACATCAGGGGTTTTAAGTGCCATCAGAAGCAGTAATGATATAGACAATCACGGACGGGGTGATGCATTTGATTCTATGAGGGGTCTCTTTGTTTAGGTGAAATTTGCACATGGATCAAATGAGGTCAGAGCACACCATGTAGCTAGGTAACTGGAGAAGAGGGTATTATACGTGTTTTTATGTCAATAGGGACTAGTACTGTAATTTGAACATTATAAATAATATGTTGCTAGGAGTTGATTCTGTCAGCAGATTGCCAAGCCTTTCTTCCATGTTGTCCTTGGGCGGACTTGCCCCTCCAAACTTTTGGTTATCGGTTCAGCATTTAATCATTGGTGACACCCAGGGAGGCTCGAGAGCTTATAAATACACCCACTTATCAAGTTTGTGAGCCTGGTAGTGCTGTGTGTTAGGCATCAGTCAGCTAATCACAAGGTTGGCAGTACAAACTAGACCCCAAGGAGAAAAAGGAGACTGTCAGCTCCCTTGAAGATGTATGTGCCTTGGGAACCTTACCCAGAGTCTATGGTTCAGAGTCAACTGGATGGCAAAGGGTTTCATTTTTTTCTCATTTGAGTTTGTTTTCCTGTACTCACTGAATGGTTTAAGTCAATTAGGATCTGGTGTGTTTACTGCATTATCTTGTCTGATGGTTCCCAACTTAGGGAATTTTGCCTGCTGGAACATTTCATAATGTCTGGAGACATTTTACTCCAAAGGGTTTATTGAGACAAGTGTTCATGGACAAATCCAGGGGGAGGAAGGTGGAGGACTTATAAACAGGAACTGGGGCAGGGGTCCCATGGGGGCAGGGGCCCAAATGAAGAAAGGGCAATAAATAGAGGGGAGCAGAGGTGGGAGAGGAGACTCACACCAATTATCACACAGTGATAACAATCCTGGGCCTAGAACCCCTTCCTTACAGATGTATAAGGAGGCTCAGCCCCTATGGCTTCAGGGTGTGTTGCTGTGGCCCACAGGGAGGCCTGGAGGATTGGCTGGCCTGGGCGACAGCGCTGGTTAGTGTCTGGAAGGCCGGGTGGAGCTGGCAGGAGGGAAGCCTGTACTCCTGGCTCTGGGCAGGAGCCAGGGTTTGGGGGACCCCTCTCATCCCAGCTCCCACCATGTCTGAGGATTGGGGGTGGGGGGCTCACGGGACCTGGTACCTTCTGGCAGTGTGGAAAAGTAGAGCCTCAAGGACTTGCCCCCAACTGGGTTTGCCCTGAGGGCAGTGCTCAGGTTGGGCTGGGAGGAGGGTAAGGCTCTGAGACAGAGAGAGAGAGAGAGAGAGAGAGAGAGAGAGAGAGAGAGAGAGAATTCCCCACTCCCAGGTAGGTCACGGGGGTCTTTTTGGGGGAGCCTTTTAGCACCACCAGATGACAGCAGGCAGCAGGGGTGAGGGTGGGCGGGCCAGGCCTCTGAGGTCCTGACAGGAGGCTGGGAGGCACCTATGGGAGATGAGGAGACAGCCTCCCACCTGCACCTAGAAGGAGATGGCCACTGGCCTGGGGAACACTGCCTGTCTCCGGCCCCCCAGTACAGAAGCCCTCACCTTGGCCTCTAGCCCCACCCCTCATACCTGAGTGAGTAATATTCCTTCCACAACCACCCACGCTGCTCCAAGCTGTCCTTTGGGTCAGAAACCCAAAGGACAACCACCCAGACTTCAGCTACCATCTGAATCAACCTATCATAGCCAAACTTCCTAAATCTGAAGACACCTACAAAGAGACCCAATAAAATGAATGCAGGCAAGAAGACAATGGGATGGCATCTATGAAACACTGGTAGAATAAAACTGCCAATCAAGTACCATAAACCCAGCAAAGTGTTCCCTATAATATGACTGCTGAATTAGGCATGTCCATATATACAGAAATTAAAGGAATATGTAAAAACCAACCAACTATATAAGAAACACTAAAGGGAGTTTTTCCAGACAAATAGCAGTAGAAACCCATCTGTGAATAACATACATGGCACCCCTAAAGAATCAATTATGATTGAGAAGTACCCACAAGACTGAAAATAAGGAGTCAGAGGCATTAATTTGTAACAAAGACAATGGCAAAGTCCAAAGGAATGATGTAGTTACAGAACCTTCACATGGAGAGGGATTCAAACTTGAAAGGCAATATACATATAGCAAGAGTGAGGTGGGAAAACAAAGATGGGTACTGGGGAAGACATTTTCTGGAAAGCAAGAGGTTTAGGTGAATACTGCAATATTGAAAAGGTCAATCCTGCTGGAGGAATGATCTATGAGTAGCTGTATGCACAGGTATGCAGGCTGAAGGGGTATGGGAGGGAGAGTGGGAGTAAATCCACAAATACATACAGGTTTGACAGAGGCTCTTTGTACATGGATATCTATCTTGACTACAAATACATCAACAAATGTGGTGGAGCATACAACAGACAAAGTTATAAAAACTTCTTAGACACAACCAAACATCTGGAGGGAATGAACTGCTGGACCTGGGGATCCAGGACCATTGTCTTGGGTCACACCAAGGTCACCTGGAATAACAGAGTCTACAAAGACAAAGTTATACATTCTACTTTAGTGAGTAGCAACTGGGGTCCTCAAAGTTTACGGGCAGCCACTTAAGGTGCAACTATTGGTAGCTTCCTGCGCAAGCAGAAAAGAGGAGATGCATGAAAAAAGTTAGGCTGAAGGAATAACGAACCACTCTAACCTCTGTCTTCCCAACTCTGAGACAAGAACTAATTGGGCCCTGGATATCACTACCAAATGCTATGCAAATGATCACACTAGAAGGTTCCAGTTAGAGTGGAAGAAAAAAAAAGGATTAAATAAAAATAGTTAAAAAAACAAGTTTACTGTTTGCATAGACTCATAGACCTCCTGAAACTATGCTCCTTAGGTGCCCTTTATTTCTGAAAATGAACTCACACTGATGTTTCAATTTTCAGTCAAACAATAGACAGGCTTATAAGGTAACAATAGCACTAGTGAGGCACACACAGCTTTGAGATCAAAAGGTCACTATTTACTCAAGGATAACATTCAAAAGGTTTAGGAAAGAAGGAGGAATAGAAACAGGAAATTCAACGAGGAAAAAGGCTAACTAGCGTTTCATTGTGGGAATTCCAATCAATGCGATGAAACAAAATTAGCATGCATTGTTAATAGACAACTGATTTCTCCTGCAGATGCTCACCAATTTACAATAAACATTATTTAAATAATCAAAGTAAAAGTTTACTCCATGTCCTTGTATAAGAGAGAGAAGCAAAGATGTGATTTCAGTTTTCAAACATTTTATAACACATGGAAAATGGGAGGCATGAACTCAAACACAATGAGACAAGGGACACTAAACCAATCCAACCCAACCCCACCCAACCCAATTCATTACCATTGTGTCAATTCCAACTCACAGCGAACTACAGGACAGGGTAGAACGGCTTCTGGGAGTTTCTGAGACCACAACTCTAACCTGGAATAGAAAGTCTAGTCTTTCTTCCTTGGAGCAACTGGCAGTTTCAAACTATTGACCTTGTGGTTAGTAGCTCAACCCATAATGACTATAACAACAGGGCTCTGGTACTAGGGTCACAGAAAGATATAAATAATAGTTCTTTAGGGGCATTGCAGGGAAGGCTGATACAGGAAATGGGGAACTCATAATAAGTACAAGAATGAAGAAAATGTTCTAATGCTGATTGTGGTGATGACTGCACAATCCTTCTTGATGT
The DNA here is from genome assembly GCA_004026705.1 of Nesogale talazaci. Classification (NCBI taxonomy): domain Eukaryota; kingdom Metazoa; phylum Chordata; class Mammalia; order Afrosoricida; family Tenrecidae; genus Nesogale; species Nesogale talazaci. The sequence goes on from PVJH01011395.1 coordinate 61,640, forward strand.
GACTGAACTATTGAATTGTATGATATATGGGAAAAAACAATATAAGGGGAAGGAATAATGACTCCCACTAGTGTCTCAAGTCAGTTTAATGTGAGTTATCATTTGAACAGGACTTTGACAGGCTTAAACATGCAGAGAAGGAAGCAGAGGACCTGACAGGTAGAAGGAAAGATGTGTAAAGAGATAATAGCAACTACCATCTATTAAACCCTCTCTAGAATGTATGTGTGGTTGTCGAGCATTTTGTTATGAAAAACAAGTTTAGTATCAACTGAAAACTTATACATTCAAGTCCACTGAAATAAAGCACAACCTAAGGAGACTTGACTTCTCACCAAATCTAAATTCAACAAGATATAGAAGCAAGGAGATTATTACCTGGAATGAGTTGTGTTAAACACTGAAACAATTCACCAATGACTTCCCACCAAATCCAAATTCAACAAGGTATGGAAACAGAGATTATTACCTGGGGTGAGTTGCATAAATACCGAAGCAGTTCACCGATGTACTGAATGACAGTAACATTGTATTTTCGGCAGTCATCCCAAAACTGGCTGGCTGAAAATTTGGTTCGTAAAGCAAGAGTAGCACCTGCAAACACAGGAATCATAGAAAATTTCAATAAAGTAGTGTCACAACCCACCCCCCAACTGTACTTGTATTTAATTTGCCATTTTTGTCAGTTAGAAATTAGAAAACGAACTACGTTTAAGAACAAATATTATATGCATGGGGTTATCCTATAGAAGGGCTTTCAATCCAGTGTAGGGAAGACACAAAAGCCATTCCAATACAAGGCGGCTCGCAGTATGAGGTTCTGATGAAACTCTAAGGGAGTGGTGTGTGTATGAGTGTGTGTGTGTGTTAATTCTGCTTGGGGCAAGAACAAAAGAGCATTCTAGAAGAGGTAGGCTTTAAGTTAGGTCTTGAGAAATGAATATGGATAGATGGGAAACTACCCACACTGTGCATTAATTTTCCTTTTAGCAGATGTGATTGTATGGCTATGTACTGGCCTCCAATTCTTTTTTTTGGGGGGGGAGCATCACTGCTCTCCTGTGGTGGGAGTAGGAGGCCCAGCCCCACTGCTGGAATTGAACCTCCGTCCCAGTGGGCCACAGTCCTGCGCACAACCACTACGCCACTGGGGCTCAGCCCAGGCCTCCAATTCTTGTTGAAAGAAAAAGCTTACCTTTCAGGATACATCCATGTACTCCAATCATAAGTGCAGCACTATGGTACAAGGGCAGAGTGGTGTAAATGACATCATTTTCCTTAAACCCACTTGCTGTAGCAAGCCCAGTTCCATACCAGAGGCGGTGATGATTGATGACCGCTGCTTTGGGGAGACCTTGGCAAAGGTATAAGCAAAATCATGACTGAGACAAGACTGGCCATTCACAGCATGCAATTTGGGAGAGAGCTCTCATTTCGGATGATTCATCATCCTGTGTTCAGACCATTGTGCAGTAGACTTCACAATCAATAAAACCAGGAGTCAATCGCTTTTCTTGAGGGTATAAAAAATCAGACAGTAAATGCTTTAGGTGCTGCCATCAATGAACTCTGCTTTAGTGTGAGTGGTGTCACAGTCATACACAAACAAATGAGCATTACTGTGCTCCAATAAAACTTTATTTACAAAAACAGTGGAGTTGTGTGGCAGTCACCTATTCTGGTGTCAATTTGAGGCTTAAGAGTGTAGGGGAGGAGTCTAGCTTATCAATCTGGAGATAACCAATGAGACCTCTGTGTGGGCAGGGCTTTCTCCTGAGAATTCTGGGAAATTTGGCTGTCTTCCCCCTTTGGAGGTGAAAGACTGTCTTCTCAGTCCCTTGGAGATGCTCTACTGACAAAACACATGGAAGCATGCCGATAGACTCTGAGCCCTGAAAAACTGGAGGAGCCAGGGGAAGACCCCTGCCAGAGCTGAGATGCTTCTACTGCAACTGGATACACAAGACTCTGTACCCACTGGCCTATGATTGTCTCTGTGTGCTTTGTGAGGACTTATGTATTGATATTGGACATATGGGCTAATATTGGACTTATGACCTTGAACTAGACTGGGCTGGGATGTTTTCTTGATGTACAGTTGTTTTTGTATATAAACCTCTTTTTTTTTTAAAAAAACCTCTTTCATATATATATATATATATATATATATATATGCATGCTTATGAAATTGTTTCTCTGGTCTACTCAGACTAACACAAGCTGTAGATGACCCAGAGTCTGTAATAAACTGATTCCTGAATTAGATGGTCATTTTAGTGATAAATGAAGAGAAAGGGAACTAAGCAAACAAATGGCTATTGAATCTATATTTTGAATTTTAGCACTTTGCAAATTATTGTCAAATATTTCATTTGATCCTCATAACAAGTTTATGCAGCAAGTAGAATTATATTCTCTAGTTCAGATATATGAGATTAAATAACTTGGTATCATCAGTCACGTAAATGTAAATAGCTGTGCTCCCTCCACCCCCCTTACAGGCTCCAAGTGTTTGGGGGGCTTAGGATGGTATGACAGTGTGAAAATGAGGTGAAAAGAAAAAACTCAGGAGATATTTTGAAGAACGAAACAAAAATTGGATTTGGTGACTGACTTGATTGGAGGAGATGAATGAAAATGATGTAAGAGTTCACACCTTGAAGCTCTAGTCTCCAAGAAAAGTTATAGATAGACACAGGAGCTGGGCGGATGTGAGAGATGGGGTGGGGGGGAGGGTTAGGTGATGCGTTCAGTTCTGTCCATATCAAATAAGACTGTTAAGAAAAGTTAAGTTCTGTGGGTCACAGAAGGTAGACTGTTGTAAGTGGAAGTGAAGTGAGTTTGGGGAGCAGAGACAGGAACTTGGGTAAAAGTCAGAGGGTTGAAAAGGGCTTGTCTTGACCATCAGCTAAGAGTTTAGTCTTACCCCCCAAAGTGTTAGAAGATGATCTTGGCTTATCAAGACTGACTCTGGGCTTGCTGAGTTTAAATTCAGCTGATAAATTCAAAATCATTGCAAAGAAAGCAAAATGTATGTAGACATTTAAGGAAACTTGAAATACGTTTGGGATGGATGGGCTGGAGATAATCTCTGTTGTATGTAGGGCAAGGGTCAGGCTTCTTTTTTTTTTGCTAGAGAAGTTATTTTAAATTTCTTTAATACTGCTACATAGAAAGATGTGCATTTTAGGTAATTTTATTTATGGTCTCTAGGTATCTTTCCTAGTGTACAGTGCTATATAGGTAGCTTCACCTGAATGTATATATTCTTCAAATTTTGTAAATATATTCAACTTGGTTTTATACTTAGAAATCTTAAGTTTTTTTGACTTTAATCTTTTTTATTGCAATATAGAGTTCATCTCATCAGAAAGTACTTTGACTAATACTCTTTTAGGCATTCAGCTTGCTTATATAGTAAGAGTCACCTACAAAAATATGTTCCAAGTTGTGATATAGGGCCACATGGATTGACATGCCTGGGAAATGGTTTGTGAGTACTAGACAAGGGTCAGATTTCTTTATGATGTACTTTGGTGGCGACATTTGAGGCACAAAGGCCCTCCTTTTCAGTTAACTGTCAGCACAGAATATATACATTTACTTCCAAAGTCTGAAAATATTAACATCATACAACAGCAATCACACTCCTTCAACTTCCATCCAAATGAATGTCTTCCTTGAGAAACCCTTTGATGCTTTTTTCTTAAGTATTCTCCTAGAGTTGCTTTCACAAACATAAGTACATATCAACATTTGCTCATTGTGTTCACAGGTACAGATAAGGGCTCAAAACAGGGAATCCAGGACAGATAAACCCCTCAGGGCCAATAATGAGAGTAGCAATACCAGGAGGAGAAGAGGCAGGTCAGGGGAGAAAGAGGGAACTGACGACAATGATCTACATGTAACTCCCTTCCTGGGGGATAGACTGCAGAAAAGTGGGTAAAGGGAGACAGTGGTCTGTGTAAGACATGAAAAAAAGATCTATACATTATCAAGAGATCATGAGGGAGAGTGGGAGAAAGGGGGAAAATGAGCTGATACCAAGAGCTCAAGTAGAAAGAAAATGTTTTGAAAATGCTGGCAACATATATACAAATGTGCTTGATACAACATATGTACATATATATATGGATCGTGATAAGGGCTGTAAGAGCTCCCAATAAAATATAAAAAAACAAACATTTGCTCCCTGTGCCTCTTTCCCCACCCTGCCCTTCAAAATGGGCAGACCATTCTGGTTTTTGCCCCACCCTCTCTCTTAACTTTTTATCTTGGAGATCTGTCTACATTTGTACATAAAATTTTTCCTTTTTTTTTTTTTCACATGTATTTATTCTCTCTCTCTCTTGAAGCCATCTCAAGTCTTTTGTAGGAGTTTTCCTTTAGCTACATTGCTTTTCCCAAATGGCGTTGCAGTGGAAAGCTAGTCCATACATTAGTTCACTTAGAGCAGCGGGTACGAGTTGGCCTGGGAGTCACAGAGCGGGCAGTTGGAAACGCCCAGAAGCTCCACAGCAGACAGCCTGGATTTTCTCCTCCCATAAACAGTTACTCTGGGAAACAGACAGGGGTCGCTATGGGTCTCCACTCACATCATGGCAGTCAGTTTTTGCGTTACAGGGGTTCCCAGTTTTGAATGATTCTACATCAATGAGATTGCTGGCTCAGAGGGTACGTCTATGCAATTTTGACAGATTGCTACACTGGCAGTCACAAGGCTGTCCCCGTTCACTCTCCTGTCTCCAATAGATGGGTACATCAGCTTCCTCAGAGCCCTGCCTGTATGGGTCAGGGTCGAACCAGGCAGCCCCCTGGACTGGGCAGTTCCCTGGACCGGGCAGCCCCCTGGACTAGGCAACCCCTTGCACCCCTTTTGTGTCAGTCTCACCAGAAAAGAGATGAATAACTTGGTGAACTTTGTAAACCCTTCCTCTGGCATTTCACAGAGTTTATCTCCCCGAAGGGCACAGCCCCTTCACAGAACTTATCTCTCAGGGCTGAGTCTGTACAGTCTCTTCCCTCAGTGTTCCAGGTGGTGGAGCTGTGTTCTCACAAACCATATCCTGACTCAGACCCTGCAACTGCAACATCAGAAAGCCTCATCCTCTTATTGGTACATATGTCCTTGGCTCAAGCCCTATATATGTCCCACCGCCCCAACACTGAGAGCGGCTTCCCTGGCCTAACTCTGGGGCCATGGGACCGCTCAGGAGTTCAAAACGCTCCTGTCTCCCTCCCTCTCTGCTGTCCCTTCTCTTTGTCAAACTCCTTCACTACTGCCAATAAAGCATATCCTCTTCATCCCTAACTGAGCTCTGTCTCCTTCCTGCGGCTCCATCTCTACCTCTCACTGCCAAAGTGTAGTCTCAAAGGGTGCGTTTTCTGTCAATCGAAATGGTGAATAATGATACCATGGAGTATTTTTTAGTGTGTTCTTCTCTTATTGTGAGTAAGGTTGGTCAATTTGTACTTCCTAAGTTATAACTTAACACAGTCTTTTTGTAAGACCACGTGTGTGCTGGTAGTGTTTCCCAGAAGAGCTCGTTTCTCCGGGCCTGGCATGGAGTTCAATATGCTCATAAGCCGGCTTCGTGAAGAGGGAGAGTGTTCTCTGTGGGCTTAGTCCATGTATTGTCTGAATATCTTCAATTATATACAAGACGCAGCAAATTATCATCAGTGTAAACACACACATTCCAAAATTAATTTTTCCCAACAATGGTCTAGTGCCACAGGGACAGTGATGTTAAGAAACAAGAGGAATCTTCAATAAATGAGTGGTATTCACTATGAAAAAGAGCTTTATGAATTATGTAAGGGATCTTAGTTATATTTTTAAAATGAAAGGCACAGTGTTATCATTTTAAGATGAGAACATTTGTAAATGTATAATTTTGTGCTAAGGATTACCTTTGGGAAACAGGGAAACATTTTGTTTTCTAATTACATAAATGACTACTTTTCATTCATTTAAAAAGAAACAAGTAACACAAGCATCTATGGATGTAATAATAATAATCTATGAAAAGGTGGGAATAAATTCAGGAATATATAGTTATGGGCTTGGTACTAAGGCAGTAGCTGGACCTTGGGCCCCCACCCAGTCACTTCCTCAGTGCAAGAACATTTTGCTCTATGAATCTGGCCATGATGCTCACTGGCCCAATATGATCACTGAAGTAAAAAAGGTGCATAAGTGAATGTGGTGAAGAAAACGGATGGCACCCAGATATCAAAAAATATACAGTCTGGAGGCTCAAAACCTGAAGATAAACAGCCAGTTAACTGAGAAGTACCCAAGTCCACATGGAAGAAGCACACCAGCCAATGTGTCCGAGAGGAGTCAAAAGGATCAGATCTCAGGCATCAAACAGGGAAAAACTAATATTACTGTCTATGCACTTTCCTGAGATGATCAATGAGGACAAGTGGGGACAGGACAAAGAGTGGTGAAGATGGCTAATGGTACCTGGCTATCAAGGCATAATGACTGAGGCCTCAAAGGCCTGAGGATGAGGAAACAGTGCAACAAGGCCTACTATAGAAGAAACACACCAGCCTGTGTGACCATGAGGAGTGGAAAGAACCAGGCTATCAGGCATCAAAGAACAAAAAACATATCGTTAAGTGCCCACCATCCTGTCACGATTGCTGAGGACAAAAGGGTGCAGAGGCAGACAGAACTGAGGGAACTGATGGCGCCCAGCCACCAAACGATAAAGTAGTTGAGATCTTAAAGTCTAGAAGGTGAACAAGTGGCCATCCAGTGCAGAAGCAGCAAAGCCCACATAGAAGAAGCACACCAACTTGTGTGATCACGAGGGGCTGAAGGGAGCAGACATTAAACATCAAATAACAAGGATTAAATCATGAAGAATGATGGGGAGGGCAGGGTGGGGACCCAAAACCCACTTGTGAGCAATTGGACACCCCCTTACAGGGGAGTCACGAGGGAGAGATGGCCAATGAGGTTGCAATGAAGCATAAAACCTCCCTCTATTTCCTGAAGGTTTCCTCTCCCCAACCATCATAGCCCCAAATCTGTCCTGCAGTTTCAGCTGGACTGGAGGAGGTGCACTGGTGGAGGTGGGAACTGGAAATGAGGGAACTCGGGGTGGATGGACCCCTCGGGGTCAGTGGTGGGAGTGAAGTTGCTGGATGGGTGGAGGGAGGGTGGAGTGGAGAGAGGAAGCCAGCTGTGGGGATCTGCAGACTGTCTCCTATCTGGAGGGCAGACATAGGGACGATTGGGCAGGGGGAGATGTCGGGCAGTGTAAGATATGACAAAACAATAATGATTGCAGAGTAATGAGGACTGTGGGGGAGGGGGGAAAGGTTGGAGGGGA
>PVJH01011396.1:0-69010 GCA_004026705.1 Nesogale talazaci
CTGGTGACATCAGTAATCCATTCAGTCTCTCCGACTTTTACACTCTCATGTGTAAAACGCAGCAGTTGGAAATAAAACTAAATTATGGGTCATAATACCTGGCTTCCATTTCCAACATGCCCCTAATCCACTCCTGATATCGACAAATAACTCTATCATGCCTATAAAACAAGAGAGCAGAACCAGATGGTTTCTAAAATCCTCTTAGGTTTAAAAATATATGTTTTTAAAATATATGTATGTTTGTATTATCATGGTACCTTGTTGGGTACAGGGAAGCTGTTTAATACCAATGGTCCTTTAAGTCCACAACACTCTATTGCTTATCTGTAACTATTGCTTCTTTGTGGGATATGAGATATAAAGATACTAAAGACTCATTTGCTATTTACAACAACCCTGTGAGGGAATAACAGTGAGGACAATAGCTGACATCATTTCAGTGCTTACTATGTGCCACCTTCTACAGTAAATAGTTTGCATGCTTCCCTTCCTTTGATCTCTTTAATGGCCCTTCAAGTTCAGTATTCTACTGGTTTCAGTGGTGCACTGAGGTTCACAGATTCTACTTACCAACTCTGTAGTATCCACTCAGCAAGGGGTGGAACTGAGCTTAAGGCACAGGCTTTAACCCTTCACGCTCTGTTGCCTGTAGAATGCTAGTCCCATTGAGTTGATTGGGACACTTTCAGTTAGCAGGACTGTACAAGAGCCTGGAAAATCTGAGAGTCGATAATGGATCCATGATCACTTAAGAGCAGCAACCTAGCCAAGTACGGAATCCAGGTTTTCTTTTCCCTCAGCTGGAGTGTGCTATACCAGGCAGCCTCTCAAACGCATTTGCTTGTGGAATAGATGCATACTTATGACAGCTGATTTGTATTCTTTTCCAGCTGGTGGGCAGATTTACACTCTCTCCACTGCACACCTGTAGCAAGCACATTTTTGTGCATATGCTGGAGGGTCTTCGGAGACCTGTTCTCTCACTCTGATTCATTCTATGCTCCTGGAAAGCTGAGATAGTAGTGCTTTCTATTAATATATCAGTACCAGATTTTAACAAAGGCCACAGATTCAGTCCCTGAAAAACACTGGCAGATGCGATTGCTTTACCTGGTAGGGAGATTAAAGACAGAGGTCCCCAGGTACAGGTGGCAGAGTCAGCGAGACCAAGTATTCCATGTTACATAGCCAGGGTCAACAGCAACCTTGGAGACCTTGGAAAAAATTGCTCAGACTCATGAGAGATGGAAAAACACCCAAAGTGCGTGGTACAGCTTAGGGGAAGCAGTGAATTTCTCTGCTTAACTTGTCTATAGCTACAAAAATACCCACCACTTTAGTATCCAGCCACTGGCAGTATGCTTGAAGGGGAACTCCAGGTGGGAAGTTATACTCAGCATGAAATATAGATGAAAGATCTTATTGAAAAGGGTAATGGGTACACTAATGAATGAAAAGTAATAGGCTCAAGGGGTCAGATACATAGTGAGTTCAATGAATGCTTGTTGAATAAACCCATCTGTGATTTTAATCAATTAGACTGCTCCCCCCACCCCTCAGCAGTAATCATGCCAGGTTAAGTGAGAAGTTTTATGATTAAACAAATCTGAGTATAAAACTTCATGGTTGGCTGTTGAATTCTCTCTTGCTTCCTTTGGACATGTTCTGAGAAATGGCTAATCAGTGGAGAAGGGTATCCTGCTGAATGACATAGAGAATCAGTGAGAAAGAGGGAGATCTTCCCTATAAAAGGGGCTGATAGAGTGGCTGCATCAATGGCCTCAAACATGCCTTATTGGGGAGAATGATACAGGACTGGACAATGCTTCATTGTTAGACATAAGTTCACTGGGAATCAGAGTTAACTCTGCACCCCTGATAAAAACAACCGCTCTACCAACATGATAGGGTTACTTTCTGCTCAAAACCTCTTGCCTTGATGATTGCATTTAGCTCTTTATTAAAACCTGTACAAAGCAATTAAGTACTTACTGATATTATTGTCTTTATTTTTTATGAATTTTTTAAGAGCTCTCACAACTCTTATTACGGTCCATACATATGTCCATTTCTCAAGCACATCTCTACATATCTTGTCATCATCTTTTAAAAAATATTTTCTTTCAACTTGAGCCCCTAGCATCAGCTCCTCATCACCCCCCTGCATTCTCCCACCCCCTATCTCTTTGATAATTTATAAATTATTCTTTTTTTCATGTCTTACACCCACTGCTGCCTCATTATACCCACTTTTCTGCTGTTCATACCCCTGAGATGGGAGCCATATGTTGATCATTGTCATCAGTTCCCCCTTAATCCCTTCCCCCACCCTTTCCCTCTTAGTAGTGTTGCTACTTTGATTGATTCTGAGGGGTTTATTTGTTCTGAATTCCCTGTGTTGCAAGCTCTTATCTGTACCAGTATACATGGCCTGCTCTAACCAGATTTGTTAGGTAGAGTTTGGGTTGTGATAGTGGGGGAAGAGGAAGTATTAAGGAACTAGAGGAAGATTGTGTGTTTTATCAGTGCTACCCAGCACCCTGACAGGCTCATCTCTTCCTTGTGGCCATTCTGACTGGAGCTATCCAATTGACTGCAAATGGGTCTGGGGTCTCCCTTCTGCCCTCTCCCTCTCATTCCCATTGATATGTTTTTGTGTGTTTGCTCTGTTGGGTATATTTGATGCCTGATACCTGACCCTATTGACATCTCATGATTACACGGACTGGTGTTCTTCTTCCATGTAGGCTTTGTTGCTTCTCAGCTAGATCTTCAAGACCCCAGATGTTATATCTTTTGATAGCCAGGGCCCATCAACTTTCTTTACCACATTTGTTCATGCAAATATTGTCTTCAGAGGTTGTGTCAGGGAAAGTGAACATCACAAAGTGCCCTGACAAAACATAATGTTCTTGCATTGAAGAAGCACTTGAGTGGAGGCCCAATATCCATCCATTACCATAATACTTTATAAATAAATATATGTACATAGACCTATTCCCCTGTCATTATATATAAATCTATTTACATATATACATGCCTGTATTTAGACCTCAATAAATGTCCTTTGCCCCCCAGTTCTTTCCTCTATTTCATTTCACAAAAAATAAAATAAACAACAGTTAATACAACCAAACAAAAGAAGAAAGAAATGAAAAACCAACAACAAGAACTGAAAAGTCCTCAAACAGTTCCAGGTCTGTCTGTTGACTTTTAGGAGTTTTTCCCATTTGAGAAACCTGGGGTGTCACACCCTGGCCCCCAACTTCACCTTTGGCATTCCTCAGAGACTTCATTGCTTTGTTCCCCTTGCTGATGCACTATATACCCTTAGTGTTCACCCCATGACAGTGGGGTCAGACCAAGCACATAGCCCACACCATGCCCCCAGTGCTGTCCCCCTTTGCACTATGTGTCAGAGAGGGACACTCCAGTTGTGTCTCGTGAAGGGGCCAGCCCTGTGAAATGGCTGCTCTGAGCTAGAATATTGTCCTCAGGGCTTGGTGGGCTGGGGTGTGTTTTACTCTTTCTCTCCCTTTTCATTTGCTCCTGATCAGACTCGTCCTACTTCATGAGCTGCAGTTTCAGTGCTGTCCTCTGAAGTGCATTCCTTTGGGGTGAGGGTTGGGATGCCCATGTAGTTGGAATTGGGGGATGGCTCTGCTGACCTCGCTAGGTTCCCTGCTTCATGCCTCTATGCTGCATTCATGTCTTTGCACTGCTGGTTTGATGTCTGGTCCCTCTCTCCCTCTCCTATGGAGATATACACAACACTCACCTCTTGGGTGGGCTAGTTTCCTATTCCCCCTCCATCCCAAGTTAGTGTCTCTTCCCCACCCCCTCCTTATTTTTTGACTGCCATACATATCGCTGGACCTCACCCTGGGGATGTATGTATTTAGTAGCTTTTCCCATATGATGCTTTTTGCATTTTGCTTACCTCAGTCGATTTGCATAGTCCATTGTCCTTTTGTGCTTGGTTTGCTTCACTTAACACAATTTCCTACAATTCTTCTTACACGGTGATGTGCTTCATGTGTTCATCACTGCTTTGTAGGGATGCATAGTAACTCCATTGTATGGATGTACCACAGTCTCTTAATCCACTCATCCGTTGATGGAATTTGAGTTGTTTCCAAGTCTTTGCCGCGATGAACATTGGAGCACAGATGTCTAGCCATGGTTTGTTTCTTGTCTCTTCTGGGTATATGCCCAGTAGGGGGATGGCTAGGTTGTACGGTAGCTCAATTGCCATATGTTTTAGATATCACCAAGTCAGTTTCCAGAAAGGGTGTACATATGTACAAGTCAAGCAACAGTGGACAAGAGTTCCTATCTCCCCACAGCCCTTCCTACACTTGTCAATTTCTGACTTTTTGAATTCAGCTATCTTTCAGGGTATTAATTGGTATCTCGTAGTTGTTTTAATTTGTATTTCTCCTATAGCTAGGGATCTGGAATGTTTTCTCATATATTTATTGGCCATTTGATTTTCTGCACTTGAAAAACTTCTGTCCTTTGACCACCTCCTTAGTGGGCAATTGTTTTTTTTTTTCTTGTTGTAAGTTAGCAAAGTATTGTAGATTTTAGTCATAAAGGCCTTTGTCTGATGTGTCAAGGCTAAAAATGTTTTCCCTATCTATAGCATCTCTTCTTACTCTCTTGGAAAATTCTTTCTATGTACACAAAAGCATAAATTAACTATGAACATATTAACTCAACCCAGACTTTCACCCTTCTGTTGGCTAATTGATCACTGGTGGCTGGCACATAGCTGTGATGCTCTGCCACCATCATTTCAAATCCAGTTGTGGCACCCTGTGGCACTTACAGACTAGGAAGAAATACTTGGCAGTCTACTTCCAAAATTAGCTAAGGAAAACCCTGTGAACTATAAGAGATCATTATCCAACTCACTTACTTTGGACACATCATCAGGAGATCATGTTTGGTGAAGTAGAGGGACAACAAGCACGGGGGAGACCCTCTGAGAAACAGGTTACACAAAAGCTATAGCAGTGGATCCTAACACATCAGAGTTGTGAAGATGGCAGAGGACCAGGTCTCACATTCTCTTGTACATAAGATCGCCATAAGTTGGAGCAGACAGATAGCAGCTATAGATTTCCATGCACCTAAGAGAGTGTCCTTGGATTTTGTGCATTATTGGTTTGTGTTTGCACTCAACAAACCTTCATTTCAAAGGAGCAGGTATGGATTCCCCATGACTGAAAAGAACAAAATTCAGCCTGCACGTGGATGGATTTTGTTGCATTCTGGATAAGTCTGTTTGGGGAACTCTATAAAGCTTGAATTTTTGCACGCTGATGTAGTGGTCTTGTTGGGGTTAGAGATTAAAGTTACAGCTTTCTTCGTGAGGAGCTGTAACTACCTCAATCTAATTGCCAATCTAACAGGCAGATCTGGGATCAAAAATTATCCAGATGAGTCTTAATCTGAATTAGGAACTAAATTCATTCCCCAAACCACTGAGCAGATAGGATCTTAGTGCAAGATTGATGGCACACACCAGGATAGTCTCATTGTTAAAAGGTTCCTGCATGGTCCTTTGACAGGTGCAGGACCAATTGAGAACCAAAAAATGGGATATTCCATGAAGATAGGTATGGGACTGTGTACACTAAAGGAAGCCCAATCTCAGAGATATAAGATCATTACATATACAACTGTGATGAATGCAGAAGTGAATTTTGGGGTATTTATGTAAATGTGATAATAATTTAAGTCTTCAGCTAGGATATATAGAAAACATACCAAAAATATTTACATTTATTTCATGGGTATTGAAAACTGCAGAGAAGATAAGATATGCATATTTACATTGGCTTCCAGAAAGCTCAGAGGAACAGAATTCTACACCAAGTTCCCAGTGTCCATTTCCTGGCACTACTATTTTTCTTTTTAAATGTTGTTTCCAATTTATGCTTAAAAAATTATCTTCTAAGATCCCTGAAATTCTTTCTGAAACAAGACAGGGTATAATTAGACTGTGTAATATGACTGCTGAAGAAAGCTGACACCATCTTAAGCTGCATTAATCATCATTTCTTGCATTCATAAAGTTTTACAGTTTACAAAGAACTTTCACATCCATTATTTTATCTAATTTGCATAGCAACACTGGGAGGTAAACAGGAATTACTAACTCCATTTGATCAAGAAGAAAGCTAAGGCTCAGTGTAGTTAAAGATTTGCTTCAAGTGGGTGGTTCATACATCTGCTGCAATCACACTCAGTCCAGTTTTCATCCTATAACATTTAGTTGAATCATACACCTGTATACTATAGAACATAATATTCTCATCCTATGTAGAAGAAGCTAGACTACATTGCGAATGTGGTCTACAATTTTGTGAGCCTTGTATTGTCTGAGGAGAATTTTCAAAGAAGAATGATCAAGAAGACCAAAGGTTGGAGATAACTTTATCAAATGGCTTCAAAATAGTGGCCTCAAGGGAAAAGTAGACATATACATTGCCAATGTTGTCAAGTTGTCAATCTAATTCGTGACAACCTCATGTAAATAGGAAAAAATGTTTCTCAGTGGACTTATGGGGAAAATGGCGACTGAGTAGCACATACTAGATGGACTCCACAGAAATCAGGCCAGGAGAGTTACTAAGAGGGAAATACAACATTGCCGTATGGCAGGAGGAGCAACTACAAGATAAGTAGGCACAGATCCACAAGATTTTGAGGGGCTTTGAGGTTTTGGCTTACCACAGTGAAGTCCTGTATGGGCTTAACTCTAGCACCGCCACTGTCTCCACTGGAGCTGGGACCGATTGGAGCTGGCACAGGGGCTTTATCTCAACAGAGTCACCATTTGCGGCCAGCTCAGGGCAGGAAATAAATCCCTACAGCCCTAAAACCAGGAACCGGAGCTCAGCTATATAGTACTTCTGATTTCCTCACTTTTCTCTATCACCCCACAGTTTCAGAGGGCTTAGTTCTTTGGTGTTTGTCCTCTTGTTATCTTCCATTTTCTCTCACATGCTATTATGGACCTCTAGACCACTCCTCTTAGCCTAGAACAATTATGCTTGCTAAACCCAGCTGTGACAGCCCCACCCTGACCAGTGTAGCATGAGGCAGGAGAAATTCACCCACCTTTCACAAGGGGATATTCAGCCCAATTTCTTCAGGAGGATTACTGCCTGTGTGGCTAGGGGAGCTCTTATCTGTTCTCCGTGATTCCACCTGACTGAGAGAACGTCCTCCTGCTGATTCTTGTGCCTAACACAGTCTAATGCAGCTCAGCTAATACTTGCCAAAGTTCCATGCTGCTGTGGGAACCACTGCCCAACCTCCCCAACAATCTACCTGATCAGGGCAATTTCACCCACTGTTCACTGTGCTCTACACAAAAGTAGACAACCCACCAGCATTCTGTGGGACTCCCCTTGCAGTGGGCACCCACACCACACCCAACCTGCCATGGGATACACCATAACAGTTTCTAGTGTGATAACACAGTACAGCACCATCTTTGTACTCCGAAAAGGGTCCCTTGAGAGGACCATACAACTTGCCTTCCAAATAATGGAATATTTATTGACAGAAAAAGAGTGGAGCCACAGGAGGATAAATTGCAGACCAATTTCATAGTGAAATTACTCACAGGAAGTGGAAAGACATTTCTACGAGTCTACCAGAGAGAGCCAGTGCTGTTTGACTCCCTGGAAAATTGCACCTGGTTCCTCTAAAACAACGCAACACAAGCAGCAATCAGCTCCAGTGATCTCAATGAAAAAAAGGAGGAAAAATAGGCAAAGGCAGAAGATGTCCTGAAACTAACTACATGCACAGAAGAAACAAATATTGACTTACCACAGAAAGAAATGTTCATTATGCTGCTTAGAGTCATACGGGATGTGAGGGACACAATAAGGAAAGATGATGAAATGATAAAGGAGATAAAGTCTGTACACCAAAGGGAAATGCAAGAGCTTAGGGATGAGATAACAAAAACCAACAGCAGATTCACAGACTTTGAGAATTGACAGGAGGAAACAGAAAACTGCACCAAACAGACTGCACCAAATAGCCAAACAGACTTTAACAAAGGAAAAGAAAAATCTAATAAGATCATCAGTGAAACTGGAGAAAATGTAAGAGCTATGCCTGGTGCTATGAAGAGGAACAGCATCAGAATAAACTTTCCCAGCTTAATGGATAAAACCAGGCAGCCATTCAGGAGGTTGAAAGAACACCAGCTGAGTGAATGCCAAGAAGAAGTCACCAAGGCATATAATAGTTAAACTATTCAGTTTTGAGGCAAAGGAAAAAATCATGAGAATAGCTAGGAAGAAACAAGCAATCACATATAAAGCTTCCCAAATAAGAATATACTCAGATCTATCAATGGACACTGTGAAGAAGAGGAGAGAGTGGAGTAATATATTCCAAAAATTGAAGGAAAATACACAAACCCAAGAATACTCTACCCAGCCAAATTATCCACCAAAATAGATGGAGATGTAAGAGTCTTCCCAGACAAGGAAAAACTCAAAGAATACATTAGAAGAGACCCAGCCATAAAAAAGATCCTTGCTGACTCAGTATGAGCAGAAGAATAGCACTCACCAAGCATAAACCTCACCCAGAAGGTAAGAAGGCAAAAAACAGTCCCAAAGATAGGATTGGCTTCAGGGAGGAAAAAAGTCAAGAATGGTCAACCCTCAAGCGCACATGCACACCACACTGAAAAGAAAAGGAGGTATAGAAACAACAAACACAAAAGGTATCAGATGATATCACAGAATCCACAGATGGAGATAACGACCCTAAATATCAATGGACTGAACTCAGGCATGAACATTAACCTCCCTGGTGGTAATCCTGAGTGTGGCTCAGGGTAAATTTTCACTATCAGATGTAGTAACCCCATGCCACACCCGGGATTATACTGCTACCCATGATCCTGCAGTGTCTTCTGCCATGATCACCAATGAGAAAGGGGGCTGGCATCTGTCATCCTCCTTCTGGTTCTTGCAAGCAGGAAGTTAAAAACTCTAAAAGTGACGTACACACATAACCAGACAGCCAGGGATGTTAAAAGACTGGGGCTAGCAGGCTGGCATGGAAAACGCAACCCATCACTCTGCAAGACTACACACAAAAATTGGCTGAGAATCAAAGACTGGAGAAAAGTTCACCAACGCAAACAACAATTCAAAAAAAGCAGGGGTAGCAATCCTAGGCTTGGATAAAATTGGCCTCTAAGTACAAAACAACAAAAAGAGATAAAGTGACACCATATAATGCTCAAGAGAATGATAGACAAAGAACACATAAGCATTTCAAACATATATTCTTCAAATGAGAGACCCCACTGAATATGTCAACCAAACACTCCAAAAGATGAAAAAATTAATCACATCCTCAATAATTATAGTGGGTGACTTCAGAACACCACTCGCTGAGAAAGACAGATCACGGAGAACAAACCTCCACAAGGAGGCTAGAGATCTAAACACTACAAATAGACAATTTGACTTGATAGATAGCTACAGAGCTTTTCATCCAAATACAAAATCAGTCACATTCTTTTCAAGCCCACATGGCACATATTCAAAGATAGACAATATGCTGAGGTATAAGGCAAATCTACATAAATGTAAGCACATTGATACCATGCAGACCTCTCTGACCACTGTGCCATAAGAATGGAAATCAAGAAAAGGAAAATGAAATAAATAAGAGCAAATAAGTGGAGCATGAATAACTCTCTATTACAAAAGGAGTGCATACTGGCCCAGATTAAAGATGAAATTAGGACATTCTAGAAGCCAACAAGAAAGAAAATACGACATATCAAAACTTGTGGGGCACAACAAAGGCAGTTATCAGAGCAAGTTTCATAGCAATAGTGGTATAACTGAAAAAGGAAGAATCTCATAACTGATATGATGGCACAAAATTTACTACAACTAGAGCTGAGTCAGCAGGACAATTCTATTAACAGCAAAAGAAAAGAATAAAAATCAGGGCTGAGACTCAGTAGAGAGAAAATAAGAAAACAGTGGAAAAATTAATACTGCTAAAAGTTGGTTCTTTGAAAGGATAAACAGAACCCACCAACTGCGGGCAAACATAACCAAAGAAAAGAAGGACCAAATTTCAATAGCAAGAATGACGGATGAAAGAGGGGACATTATAACTGAACCTAATGAAATCAAAGGATAATTGCACCGTATTCCGAAGGTCTATATTCCAATGAAATCAACAACTTAGAAGAAATTCTTGCTAAAACAATCTCTCCCAAGAATAACCCCAGTGGAGGTCAAAAATTTCAACAGACCTGTAGCAATAGAAGAAATAGACAAGGTTATCAAAGGATTACCAACAAAAAAAATCCCCTGAACCAGATGGCTTTGCAGGAAAACTCTACCAAGCATTCAGAGAAGAACTGACACCAATTCTACACAAACAGTTACAAAATGTAGAAAAAGATGGGGAACTCCTGAACTTCTTTCATAAAGCTAGTTTAACACTGATACCGAAGCTGGGAAAAGATTCCTTAAGAATTGAAAACTACAGACGAATATCCCTAATGAACATTGATGCAAGAATCCTTAATAAAATACTTGACTTTGAATACAAAATTATATAAAACAAATAATTCATCATAACCAAAGGGGTTCATACCTGCAATGCAGAGATGGTTCAGTGTATGATAGACCATTAGTGTCATTCACCACATTGACATGAAGAACCACATGATAATATTGATAGATGCGGAAAAAGTATTCAACAGCATCCAACATCAATTCCTGTTTAAGACACTGGAGAAGATAGGAATGGAAGGAAAATTCCTCAAGACAACACAAGCTATCTATGAAAAACCAACAGCCAAGGTGGTCGTCTATGGAGAAAAGATGAACACAATCCCACTGACAAAGGGGACCAGACAAGGATGACCCTTTAGCAAACAGCATTAGGCAAAGAAAAGACATCAAATGTAATCACCTGGGGGAGCAAAAGGTGAAACTATTGTTATTTGCAGATGATATGACTTTATATATGGAAAATCCCAAAAGCTCAATAAAGGGAGTACTGGAAGCAATACATAAGTATGGCAGAGTGACAAGATACACGATCAACAACAGAAGTCTATCAGACTGCTGTACACATCAGATATGACCACAGAACAGGAAATTAAAAAGGTAGTACCTTTCACAATAGCCAAGCACAAATTGAAATATCTAGAGATATGCCTGCCTACAAGAACAAAAGAGCTATATGATGAAAATTACAGAACCCTGTTACAAGAAACTAAGAGTGACTTCAGTAAATGGAAAAATATCCCATGCTGGTGGATTGGAAGACTCAATATAGTAAAGATTTCAGTTCTACCAAAGCACTATATGAAGTTAATGCAATTCATATACAATTACCCTCATAGTTCTTCAAAGAAATGGAAAAAATTATTACCAACTTAATATGGAGAGGAAAGATGGCCTGAATTAGCAAAGAACTACACAAGAAGGAGGACACAATGGGAGGACTTGCTTTGTTTAACTTTAACACATACTATGCACTGTGTGCAGCCACAGTGGTCAAAAGCACATGGTATTGGTATAATATAGATAGTGAGACTAATGAAAAAGAACTAAAACCCCAGAAATAGTATAATCAGAATCCAGACAACTGATCTTTAATAAGGGCCAAAAAAATCTGAAATGGGAAGCAGATGTTCTCTTCAACAAGTGGTGCTAGAAAAAATGGATATCTATTTGCAAAAAAATGAAGCAAGACTTTTATCTCACTCCATGCACAAGAATAAACTCAAGTGGATTACAGACCTTGAGGTAAAACCCCAAACTATTCAGGAAGTTGGGACCAATCTGAGAACTTTGGCACAGGGAATACATAGGCTATCAGAAATAGGGAAGGATACATACACAGAGGAGGCATGAATTGACAAGTGGGATATATTGAAGATAAAACACCTGCGCACATTGAAAGAATTCATCAAGGGACTAATAAGAGAGGCTATGAACTGGAAAAGCATCTTTAGCAATGACACATCAGAAAAGGCCTTATTACTAAAATCTACAATACCCTGATAGCTTCCAAAACTAACTGCAGACTGAGGAGGTGAATAAAGGATCTGGACAGAAGTTTCACAGAGGTAGAAATCTGAATGGCCAATAAACATATGAGAAAATGTTCCCGATCATTAACCATAAGAGAAATGCAAATCAAAACAACAATGAGATATCACGTAGCACCCTCAAAGATAGTCCAATTCATAAAATCAGAAAGCAACAAGTGTTGGAGGGGCTGTGGGGAGACAGAACCTCTCATCCATTGTTGGTGGACCTGTAGGTATGTATAGTCACTATGAAAATTGATCTGGCAATATCTAAAACAGATGGAAATTGAGCTACCATACAACCCAGAAATTCCCTTACTGGGCAAATAACTAGAAGAGGCAAGAAACAAACCATGGCCAGACATCTACACTTCAATGTTTATCTCAGCACAGTTCACAGTTACAAGAAGTTGGAAGCAACCAAAATTTCCATCTACTGATGAATGGATTAAAAAGCTGTGAAAAGCTTTTACTACAGTGAAATACTATACATCACTGAAAAGCAGTAATGAATACATGAAGCACATCACCGCATGGGAAGAACTGGAGAAAATGATGCTAAATGAAGTAAGCCAAGAACAAAAGGACAAGTACAACATGCGTCAGCTGAGGTAATCTTAAAAAAATGCAAAAGGTGCACAGGGGAAAAGCCACCGCATACAGAAATTCCTGGGGTGAGACCCAGATAGCATGGCAGTAACCAGACCAAATGCAGGGCTACATATGGTAGCCAACTGAGGAGGGGGCAAAGGAAGGAGGAAATGGAGATGTGTAGTTGGGGAATGGGGCACTAATACACTGAAGGAGAGCATATTGTTAATATCTCCACAGGGAAAGAGGGATCAAACTTAAACACGGTGTTATAGGATGTGAATGCAGCATGATGACATGGAGCATGGAACCAGTGGAGGGTTCTGTGGGCCCAGCCCCAATCCCAACTTCGTGGGCAGCTGCACCTCCATTCAGGAGAGTTTGCTTTGGAGGACAGCACTGAAGCTGCAGCTCCAGAAGAGGGACATGTCTGAACAGAGCACACCGAAGCAAATGAAGGGGGAAGAAGAGAGAGTGTAGTGCATTCTGCCTCCCTGAGCCTTGAGGATGATCTCCCCACTCAGAAATGTCAATGCACAGAGAGGACAAGATGGCCGACCCCACTATGAAGCATGGCGTCTGTCACTGACCCAAAGCCCTACAGTGATAACAGTGGAGAAGCAGGGTAAGGATTATACCGAGTCTGACCCCACACCAAGAGAAAACACTAAGGGTGTAGCAGCAGAGCAGCAGGGAGAGCAAAGCATGGAGGCCCTGAGGAAGTTCCAAGTATATATTTTGGGGCCATCGTGTGGCTCTGCATTGGCCTCAACACTCCTGAAAGTCAGTGAACAGACCTTGAACTATTTACAGGTTTTCATTTTGTTATTTTTATTCTTTGCCTAGTTACATATATTTTCTGGACATTGGTTTTGTTGTTGTTGTTGTTGCCATCATTTTGTTTTCTTTTGTTATTTCATCTTGCAATGTCTTGAGGCTTTTTTGTACACATTATTATCTCTGCAAGTCTATCTAGATAAGATAGGCTGAATGAACAGTCTAGAGTAGGAAACAATAGAACTGATGGTTCTAGGAGACATGGGAGATGGGAGGTGGGGCGAAGGAGGTGATGTTAACCAACCCAGGGATAAGGAAACAACAAGTGATCCAAAACCAATGATAAGATGGGTGTGAGAGGCCTGATAGGAATTTATCAAGAGTAATGTAACAGAGAGAAATTAATCAGACCCAATTGAAGGCTGAGCATGAGTGGGGTAAAAGGAAATTGAGGAAAGAACTGGGAGGCAAAGGGTATTTATAGAGGTCTAAATGCAGGCATGTACATAGGTAATTATATTATACAAGATGATGGGAAAATAGATCGACATGCGTATATTTATAGGGTTAGTATTAAGGCAGCAGGGAGGCATTGGACCTCCACTCAAATACTTTCTCAATACAAGAACATTTTGTTCTATTAAATTGGCATCCCATGATGCTCACCTTCCCAACACAATCACTGAAGACAAATGTGTGCATAAGGAAAAGTGGTGAAGCTGATGGTACCTGGCTATCAAAAGCTATGGCATCTGGGGACTTAATGGGTTGAAAGTAAATGAGTGGCCATCTACCTCACAATGAAACAAAAAAGCTCATATGAAAGAAGCAACAAAGCTCACATGAAAGAAGCACACCAGCTTGTGTGACCTTGAAGATGTCAAAGAGATTCAGTCATCAAAGAACTGAAAATCATATTATTATGTGCCCACTTTCCTAATATGATCACTGAAGACAAATGGGTGCATAAGCAAATGTGGGGAAGAAAGCTGATGGTGCCTATCTATCAAATTATATAGCTTCTGGGTTCTTAAAGGCTTGAAAGTAAACAAGCAGCCATCTAGCTCAGAAGTAACAAAGTCCATATGGAGGAAGCACACCAGTATGTGTGACCACAAATTGTCATATGGATCAGGCATCAAAGAACTAAAAATTATATCATTGTAAATGAGGGGAAGTACAGATTGGGGATTCAAAGTCCATCTGTAGGTGAAGCATCATGCCCCTACAGAGGGGTCACAGGGAAGAGACAAGTCACTAAGGGTGCAGTGTTGCCATGATGAAACATGCAACTTTCCTCCAGTTCTTAAATGCTTCCCACCCTACCACGACTATCATGATCCAAATTCTACCTTACAAATCGGACTAGACCAGAGGATGTACACTGGTACAGATAGGAACCAGAAACATGGGGAATCCAAGACAGATGATCCCTTCAGAACCAATGGTGAGAGTAGTGATATCTGGAGGATATAGAGAAAGTGAAATAGAAAGTGGAACCCGATTACAAGGATCAACATTTGGTCTCCTCCCTGGGGCACAGACAATGAGGACGTGGGTGAAGGGGGACATCGGACAGTGTAGGATATGATAAAATAATAACAATTTATAAATTATCGAGGGTTCAAGGGGGAGGGGGAGCAGAGAGGAAGGGGAAGTATGAGGAACTAATACCAGGGGCTAAAGTGGATGAAAATGCTTTGAGAATGATGATGGCAACAAGTGTCCAAATATGTTTTGCATATAACGGATGGATGTATGGATTGTGATTGGAGTTGTATGAGCCGCCAATAAGATGATTTTTAAAAAAACTTTTCTCACTCCTATGTCATCTCCAGTTTGAGTTCATCATTGAAGCTGTCAATCCACCTTTCTTCAATTTCAATCACCCTCTACTTTACTAAACATGATGTGATTGGCCTGATGATGTGTCCAATGTAAGCAAGACATGCTGTCTTCAAATAATCCACCTTGTGGAAATTATACCATTTGTTAAATTTTTGTGTTGTACCTATTGAGCCAGTGGACGGGAAACAGAGCTCCCATGAGATAGCACCTACTGGTTAGTTGCCCCTCCCACATCTGTTCTAGCTGTATTGATAAGAATAGCTTTGACTGCTATAAATAGATAACCTAAATGGTTAGGTTTAAATAGTGGTCATCTTATCTCACACAACTGAAAGTTGGGAATCTGAATGTAAAGACATAGCCACGGAATTAACAACAACTCAAAAACATCATTGATAACTAGCTTCTTTCCAACTCCATTCTGTTACCAATATAAAAAATTATACTCTTAGGATGACACTATTATAGTAGTCAGGTGGTAGCTGGTGGACATTATAGCCATAAATCTTCTTACTGACCTCCATCGGAGAAAGAGGAAATTCCCTGCTCAAGCAGAGAATGTAATTCTTCCCTCTGAATGAATACTTCAATGTAGGTTTATCGTCTATTCCCAGAATAGTAGCAGTCAATATGTACTGAGCAGATTCATGTACTGAGCAGATTAAGCTAAACAGGACCTATCTTTGGAACCAATGATAGGAAGACTCTCCCTGAGTGAACATGGTAAGTGCAGACACACATAATGAAAATCCATCTCTATCAGAAGAGCATTCTGGGTAGCCAACAATATGCATTTCTTTCCAGTTCCCACTTCATAAGAGCCTTGGAGCTCCTGGAGAAATGAAGCATCCTGTTCTACCACCCTGCCCTAGGAATTAATTAGGGTGAAAACCTACATTGTGTAAAAAGGTAGTTTTGTTTCCATCCAGTTGATTCTGATTGATGATGGCTCTATATATGCTGCACTAGATGGGTGTTCCATAGGGTTTTCAATGGCTGGTTTTTCTGAAGTTGATATTGAGGTCTCTCTTCTGAAGTTCCCAACTCTTTATTATCCCCTAAGGATTTCAAATTGTACGTGGTTAGAGCAAACCCATTGCATTTGCTTCAATGGCTGGAGCAATGACTCCTTTAAGCATTGGGGTGATGTGCAGCTAGAAGGTGGTAGAAATGCTCTTGCTATGTTTTCCTACTACAAAGGAAAAACAGCCTAAGAAAAGTGTTGACACATGTGGCTATCAAAGCAGAGAGAGCTGCAGAAGAATGGAGCCACAGTGTTGGGGAGACCATGAACTTCTGACTCAGATCCTATCTGAAATTCACCATGACACTGAACTTCTCAATTATTAAGTTGATCAAGTCTCATCATTTTTAATGCTGGGTGTTTGATTTCTTGCAATATGAAGAATCCTGACTGATACAGCAGAATCCAGCTCAATCAGATGAAAATATTTCTAATCATCAAACTGCCTCCAAAGTGAAACAGACTGCCTTCTGTTTTCTCCCATTTCCCATCGCTGGAGGTGTTCAGGCAGAGGCTGGATGACCATCTGTCCAGGATGTTATATAAAGGATTTGTGCATTGGTAGGAGACTGGATAACCTGCCTTCTAAGACTCCTCCTGATTCTGCTACACTGATGCTTTTATCAATTCGTGATGAAAGTAGAAAGTGATACCACTCCCACACAAATGCCTTTCCTTTGTGTTGATTCCCACTCATGGTGCCCTCACCCATGTGTAACAGAATCGAACTGAAAGTCACAGGATTGTGTAAGCTATAATCTTCATGGAAGCAGAGGGCTGCAACTCCTTCCGACTGTGGGGCCGTTGAGTTTGAACTCTCGCCCCTTTGAGTAGCAGTCAAACATAATGCATTTGCACCACCCAGAGGCAAGACTAGAAAAGGAAAATCTACGGTAAAATTGCTTGAGTGAAAAACGAGAGTTTTATTCCCCTCTGAAGTAGGGTTATTCAAAAGACATGATTTATCCTTTTTTCTGTGGTCCATTCATTTATTTAAAACCCAGTTCTTCATTTCCAAAAATATGCTGGGCACTTGTAGCAGTTTCTGAGGCCTTCCATAGCAAAACACTGCCATCTGGGTGGCCTGTAAGAATAGACATCTATTATCTACCAGTTCTAGGGAATGAGACTCTGGTATCAGGATTTCAGCCACGTTGTCTTTCTGAAACGCAAAGAGGAAAATTGTTCCTTGCTTCCTCCTAGCTCTTGGTAGGTCCTACAGACCTTGGCTTGCAGCTATAGTGTCACATGGCTCTTCTCATCTTAGTCTCTACGTCTGTAAATCCTGTCTTCTTCATTTGCAAGAACACCAGCCATATCAGGTTAAGATCCACCTATATCCAGTAAGAGTGCATGTTATCTTACTGCATGAAAGACCATAGTTTCAAACAAGACAGCATCCATAGGTACAGGGATTAAGTAGGAGCTTGACTTGTCTTTTGAACAGGGCAGGGAAGCACAATATTATTCATAACAGCACTAAAGAGGGAAGAATGACCAACATGAAGACCTTGTATGGGCTTATGTTTGAGTGATCATGGTACAAATATGTGAGATTCAGACTCAGAAATATTAAATGTCAGGAATGACCCCTACTAGCTATGTAATGCTGGCTTTGCTTTTCTGCACTTCAGTGTCTTCCTCTGTAGCATGTGAGCTGTAACACCTGTCTCCTAAGGAAATATGAAGGTTAAATAAGATATCACAGCTATTAAAATGCATAAAGCAGCCCTGAAAAAAAATACACTGGCAGGTAGCCCACTTCCATAGCTAGAATACTGAGGACTATGGATTGATGGGAAGCTTGCAGGTGAGACGGGGGCAATGAATGAGGAAGAACAAAGAAGAATCAAAGTCTGAATTATGATGTGGACTGAGAGCACTGAATATACCCTGGGCCAACAGAAGAATGAACAAATGGATAGCGAGGATGCTCCTTTCAAGGAGTTTGACACCATTTTATCTCATGTTCTTTGGACATGTTATCTGAAAGGGACCAATCCCTTGAGAAGGACATCATGCTTTGTAGAGTAGAGGGTAAATTCAAAAAGCGGAAACCCTTCCATGAGATGGACTGACACAATGGTTGCAACAATGCACTCAGAGGAATGGTTATGAGCATGCCATGCTTTGTCCTGCTGTTCATGGAGTCACTTTTGGGGAGAGCACACATGTAGGCATGCAACCACAACAGGAATCAGTCCTGGTGAAATGGAGAGGAGGGAGAAGGTCTCAAGTATGGGGGAAGCTAGAGAAACTATAAGCTGTGATGGGGACTGCAGGGAAAATGGGGCTGAAGGAAGTCATTCCTCAATTCTTGTGATATTCCTTAGTATTGGGGAGATTGTGACCACGATGCCTGGAGTAGGTCATCCACATTCGAGAATCCCTGAAAGTGGTCTCAACGCAGCAGACATTTTATGGGCCAGTGAATGAAAATCTGGAACGTGGAGACATTTTAGTATTTAAAAGAAGGATTCAGTGGAATTTAAATCCTGGAAAAGTAATCTGGAGTTACTTTAGTCACTCCAGGTTAATAAATCCACTCCAGGTTGAGGGTAATTGGGTTCACCTTAGAATTGTATTAAGTGAGGATATTTTAAAGAGTTAATTTACACACCTACAGGGAGTGGTGAAAAGATGATAGGGTAGTGAGATAAAAGAGTGGAGGCATCCATCTGTGTGGATCAGAACAAACTATGCAGTGTTTTGGAATTCCCACAAGAAGCCTCAGCATGGGGCAGTCATTTGAATAGAACCAGTGATGGCTGAAAATAAAAAATGATGTGACAAGGTTTTATTCTTTCATCATAATGATTCCATCTATAAGCCAAGAAAATCTGCGGAACTGGACTATATGAAGCAAAATGCAGTTTCAGGATTGAAGGAAGGTTTGTTAGCAACCTGTGCTATGTAGATGACATAATCTTGCTGGCTGAACATATAGCTGGTGATGCACTTGCTGATGAAGGTCAAGGAGCATAGCCTTCAGAACTGAGTAAAGGAAACCAAAATCTTTACAATGGATCACAGAGATAAATCATGACAAAAGGAGAAAATAATGAAATTGATTGTAAAGGATTTCATTTTGTTTGGATCCACAATCAATGCTCATGAAAGCAACAGTCAAGATATCAAACAATGCACTGCATTATGCAAATCTGCCGCACAAGACTTTTTTATAGTGTTGAAGAGCAAGGACATCATTTTGAGGACTAAGGTGAACTCTGGTGGTGTTGTGGTTATATTCTAGCTTGCTAATTGCAAGGTCAGGGGTTTGAAACCACCAGATGCTTATGGGAGAAAATCAGGAAACTCTACTCCAATAGTTACAATCTTAGGAACTTGATGTGGGGTAATTCTATCCTCTCTTACAGATCCACTATTAAGTTGTTATGGACTTCATGGCAGTGAACTTGGGTTTGGGTTTTTATAGTATGTCTTCCCTAAGCCATACTATTTTTAATCACCCCATATGCATCTGAAATTTGGTTAATAACAAAAGAACTAATATATTTGAATTAAGGTGTTGATGAAGAATACTTAAAGTACTGTAAGCTGCCAGAAGAACAAATAAGGATAACAAAAACTGTGCTTCTTGGAAGAAGTGAAGTCAGAATCCTCCTTAGAAAGGAGGATGGCTCGATATCATCTCATGTATTTTAGACATGTCATCCAGAGAGGTCGGTCCCTGGGAAAGTCTGTCATTTTGGTAAGGTAGAAGGTCAGTGAAGAAGAGGAAGACCTCAAGGAGATGAATTGACACAGTAGCTGCAACAGTAGGCTCAAACATAACAATGACTGTAACGATGGCACAGGACTGGACAGTGTTTCAATCTGTTGGTCACATAGGGTTTCAACAAGAGTCACACCAGACTCAAAAGCACCTGACAACAGCTCTACTGTTTGCTATTTGACCTGACTTTTTAATCAAGCAATTCATTATTTAAAAGGAAGTGGAAGAGTATTTTTAAAACATCAGGATTTGACAGTTTGGTCCCAAATAGGAGCCGCTATTCCTTGTGTGTCTTTCTAGTCCAAACATATATGAAAAAGTCTTTTTGAACACGTGAAGCTGCCACAAGAGCAGACAGATCAATACAACAAAACAGATAGTCCAGGAATAGATTTCAGCATACATGAGAATTTAATACATGATAAAGGAGACATCACACATCAATGGGAAAAGGAAGAACTATCTAACAAATGGTGCTGGGGATGTATGTTTGGTTATCAATTTAGAAAGAAAAATCAATTTTGGACACTCACTTCACATCAGGCTGAGAAATCAATTCCTGATGGATTAAAAGAGTTAAGTAAATAAAAAGAAACCAAGTTAAAGAATGCTAGAAGAAAAGAGAAGAGAGCAAGAATTCAATCTCTAGAGGGGTAAGAATTTTTAAGCTAAACCACAAAGGGAAAGATCAAAAGATAGAACAACTTAATTGTCAAAATCTCAACACAGAACTATATGGAAACTAAAATCATACTTGAAAAAATAGTTAAGGCCAATATTAACAGTGGTATTTTTTTCTATAAAGGGCTTGTATCACTCAATATAAAATGACACTAAGATATAGCTCAATAAATGGGGAAAGAAACTCAGAGACTACTTACATGTGAGGGAAAACAATGTCTGTCAGGCAAGTGGGAAAAGTTGAAAGTTCACTATTAACTAAATGAATGGAAAATTTAAACAGAGGATAAACTATTTAAACAATAGCTTGGCATCCTGAAGCAAGAACCTTCAGTGCTAGTAAGGGTGTGGAGAAATAGCCATAATTTTCAACCTCACATAGTTGGGTGAATTGACAT
This sequence comes from Nesogale talazaci, assembly GCA_004026705.1. Classification (NCBI taxonomy): domain Eukaryota; kingdom Metazoa; phylum Chordata; class Mammalia; order Afrosoricida; family Tenrecidae; genus Nesogale; species Nesogale talazaci. The sequence continues at coordinate 21,180 of PVJH01011396.1, forward strand.
GATACTTTTTCAAAGCATTTTAACAATTGGTGCTAACCATTCGTGGTATTTTGCATCATTTTTAACTGTATGCCCTATTTGTTTTCCCAAACTCTCGACTGAAAATATGATTCCATGTTAGTTGGAAGAGGAGCAAGGAAGGGGAGAGACCCATTAGAATAGACACATGCCAACAAGGTTTCTAAAAAATAAATAAATTTTTGGGGTTCATATAACACTAATCATAATTCATACATATATACATTATGTCAGGTACATCCATACACCTGCTATCTTCATCATTCTTAAAACATTTGCTTTCCACTTGAACCCCTGACATAAGGTCCTCATATTTCCCCTCATTCCCGCTCCCCACTCCTTCATGAACTCTTGAAAATTTATAAATTATTATTATTATTTGGGGGGGGCATCACTGCCCTGGTGGGAGTAGGAAGTCCAGCCTTGCTCCTCAATAGCTGCTGCTGGATTTGAACTGCCAACCCTGTGGGCCACAGTCCCACACACAACCACTGCGCCACCGGGGCTCAGTCAAAATTATTATTTTGTCATGTCTTACACTACCCAACATCTCTCCTCATCCACTGTCCATTCTCTAGAGAGGAGGATAGATGTAGATCTTTGTAATCAACTCCCCCTTTCTAACCCACCTTCCTTCCACCCTCAAGGTAATGCCACTCTCACTACTGATCCTGAGGAGTTTATCTCTCCAGGATTCCCTGTGTTTCCAGTTGCCAACTGTACAAGTGTACATCTTCCAGTCTCGCCAGATTTGTAAGGTAGAATCAGGATCATGATAGTTGTGTGGGGAGGAACCATTTAAGAACTAGAGGAAAGTTGTATGTTTCATAGTTGCTACACTGCACCCTAATTGGCTTGTCTCCTCCTCATGACCCTTCCATAAGGGGATGTTCAGTATGGCAGCAGGATTTAAAATAAGAGTCACAAATAGCTTTAAACCAGCAAGAACATTTAGTTAATTATTATATCTTCACCAAGTACAGTATTTTTGGAGTTACTGGGTCTATTAGTCAAGATTTTGGAGGAAAATATACTGCATTCAAGTTAGAATGATTTGAGGCAAGTTATGATATTGAAACTATTAACAAAGATATGGACAGAGCATTGGAACACTTAAGAGAGGATTCTGTGTCCTCAAACTAGTGAAAGAAGACATTTTACTAGCTCTGGTTCTGAAGAGGCAAGATAAAAAGGAACCTTCAGAATTTGGGGCAAGAATTTAGTGGAGCTTGATAGGAATTGTGACTTCCTTAAGCCAAGGGACATACCATCCTGAAGTCATCTCAGAGATAAAGATGCAAGAGGGTAAATCCTGTAATATTGCTCCCATATTTCTTCCTACATAGTGAGTTGCGTGATGTGCTATTAATGGTGGGGCTAGTCATTTGAAATCACTTACCAGTATGTGTGGGAAAGAACCAAGATTTCCTTCTACTCCCATAAAGATTTGCAGTCGCAAAAGCACACAGGAGCAGGTATTTTCCATCCTTTTGGATCTATATGGATTGAAATAGATTCAATGATATTGAGTTTGGTTTAGTGTTTTGTTTCTTTCTCACTAATCACTTGCTAGGACTCTCCATTGGCTAATCCTAAGGAGAGGTGTAGTTTTACGCCTCCCTCATAGACCTCTCAGTGCTCAATCCTCTTCCCTCTACAAGCTTAGTCATTTCATCAGCCAAAGGACTGTTTTGATGTTATTCATACATTTCTGCCTCTCAAGGTCTGAAAAAAAAAGGTTTGCATAGACATGGATACATAAACTAGCCCTATCCAGAACAATGAAGAAGTGCAGTGTAAGGCTGTCCTAATGGTGTGGTATAACTAAAATAAACACTAAAATAGTCAGTTTTGTGATAGCAATGTTAGGTTATACATAAAATATCCCTTTATCCTTTATTCTGCACAGTATTTGGTAGTTTAAAGAGTCTATTAGTTTCCAAAGGCTGTCATAAAAAAAAAAGTACCATCAACCGGGTTGCTTAACACATTCTGAAGTTCTGAAGAATAGAGAGCTTCAGCAGATGTTTATTTCAGAGAAGGGCAAAATTCAACCCACAATAGGTGAACATTATTTTTTTTTAACCTTTGCATTTCCAGGTCAGAGAGCATAGTATCTGATGCAATCAAGACATTTCATACACATTAGAATATTCATTTTTTGTGATTCAAAATCACCTCTACCAGTCCATTTCAGCTCACTAATGCGTAGGATATCAATTTCTATGCATTCTGTTTCAATTGTGACAACTTGATTTTTTCCTGAATTCGCTTTGTACATTCCCAACTTCCAAGGTTAAGAAACCTTGTAGCTATTTCTTCTCACCTTGAGTTCTCATCAGCCAATGAAGATCCCAGAGGCTCAACTCCCACTGGTTATACTCCATTCACATCACCACAGTTGATTCTACTTTGAGAAATCAGCTGTTCCACAGTCACCTGTTGAGTACCTTCTGACTGAGGAGCCCATCCTCTAGCATACAGTTTCCCAAAGTGGGCACCCCCCCCCCCAAGACCAGTGGTGTGTGGAGTGATTGAAGGGCATTGTGAGAGCAGATGCCTACACTTTATCCTGGATTCTGGCCTGGAGTGCAGAAGGTTTTCATTGCTAGGGAGGTCATGAGAAAAATTTTAAGAGGACAGTAGACCATATAAGTTTGGGAACCTCTGCTCTATCACTATCAATGCCAATTCTCTGAGTCCTTTCACCAGGCCCTCAGAATTCAGAGACCTTCAGTTTTTAATGCATCACATTTCCCATTTGTCAAGACTACAGAGCAAAGGAGTACAAAAAAACGCCCCGGAAAATCCCCTGAATTCTAAATATGGCCCTATTTTGAGACAGCAACTCAACCTTCCATGATAATTTGATACAATCTTGCTATCAAATAAAGAAAATCCTTCTCTTCATGCTGGTTTATCACCATAAGGATCCAAAAGGCTAGAGAAAAATATCATTTCTGAAATCATCTGAAGTTGGCATCCAATCTCAACGCGATCAACAATTGTCAACAATGACAGTTCCTTCATCAGTGGTTGATGATGGAATTTCCACGATGCTGAGATCAGGATCCTTTCTCCATGACCATTCACTGAGGACATCATGGTTCACTGGAAAAAATACTGACTTACTCCACAAAAGGTTATTTCTTGTTCACCTGATTAATGTGATATTCTTCTGCAGTCAAGGCCAACAGATACAAATTTAGACAGAATATAAATATCTTCACCTGGCCTACATATTCTTAGAGATTCTTAGAGAGCTAGATTCATATATTCCTCACCAATTTCTTTATTCCTAGTTTCCAAATATTTTTCCTTCTTAAGAACAGCCACTGCTCAAGGTAGGTGGGGGGGGAGGTAGGTCAAGCCATATTTTCTTCCCTGTGGCAAGAAGCGTTGGGAGGATAGTGGGTTATGGGAGGGTGCGGGGAGAGGCTGTTATCCTCAATATCAGCAGTTTCAAAGTACCAGATGAAGCTTTCTGCTCCTGTACAGATTCACAGTCTCAAAACCCCACATGAATTCTATTCTGTCCTTTAGGGTGTCTATGAGTTGAAATGAACTCAATGGCAGTGACTTTTCAGTGAATGAGACAATCATAACACATGAGTGAGATTCTGCATATTGGGAAATTACTCTCCACTGTCATCTTTCAGAACCATTTCTCATGAAGGTTAAACTAGAGGAATTACCACTTCTAGCAGAGGCTGGCATACTTTATGGACTCACCATCCTACCAGACCCACAATTTTTAGCTCTCCATAGGGTATTTCAGAGGGAACAAATGGTTCAAATTGAAGCAGCAGCAGCAGAACCATGGATAAAGTCTGAACTCTCTACTTGTAAGCACTTGAAGCCTGATTCCACATATTCCATTTCCATTTTGCAGTAAATTGTGATTGTACATAACGATTGTATGCTTCAGGGTCTCAACTTCAGGGGCATGATGAGCAGCTCAGCTTCAGTGTTGGAGTCGCTCAGTGTCTCATGGGGAGATGTTTAGTCTGTCTTAAAAGGTCAGCAGTTGCCTTTCAAAGAGAGAACAATTGGAAGCAAAACAGACAATATCCCAAACCCTAGGACTCAAGCACTTTGGGGAGCTTTTCCAGAGACTCCATCACTTCTGCCGAAGTGTTCCAATACCACTAGACCTGAAGCATTCAGAAGCAGGAGAACAGCTTGGCCCACAGGCTGGACTTGTGACGGAACCTTACTCTGCTCTGACCCAAATCTAGTACTTTCACTATGATGTGTTTCTCAATAATGGCATCAGAAGGCCATGGCTAAGTCCGATGGGCATTAATTGCAAAACACAAAAGACCCCCCGAGTGTTTTGCTTCTTTCTTGAGGGTGCAATGCTTGTCTCTCTTTAGGGGAAGGATAGTGATACACATGAGGATTGTCACCTCACACCATGAATTAGCAGCATCCTCTTTACAAAGAAAGGCAGAATTATCCTTAAAATGAATCCTATTTGAGAACCAATTTAGAAAACCCATTCTCATGATTTTTTTTCTCTAGAATCTCTCTTGGTACCAAGTGTTCTAGGCTCGGTTCTTCTCAAAGCCAGTGAAGCTGAGGTATGTGTACATATGTTATTTTTTTTCAGGTGTCATTAAGTCAGTTCTGAGTCTTAGCAACCTCTATTTTTGACAGAATAAAACACTACCCTGCTGTTGTGTCATTCTCATAAGCATTGTGATGTTGGAGCTCATTGTTTTAACCATTGTGTCCATCCATTTTCTTGAGGGTCTTCCTTCTTTTCACTGATCCACTACTTTAACACCCATGAGGGTTGCTTTATTTTTTAGGTACCGGTGTCTCCTGATGACCTGATCAAAGTACATGAGGCAAAATGTCACTGTCTTTGCTTTTAAGGAGCATTCTGACTGTGCTTCTGCCAAAAGAAAAGATGTATCTCTAAATTTGTTATACTGTGGAAGTTTGTGTATTGCTGTTATGCTGGAAGCTATGTTATTAGTATTTTGGGGGGGGCATCACTGCCTCTGGTTGTCCTGGGTGCTACCCAGTGCTGCTCCTGAGAACCACCACTGGATTTGAACCACCAAGCCCACGGGTCGCAGTCCTGCACTCAACCACTTATGCCACTGGGGCTCAGCCCCAGTCATTAGTATTTTTAAATGCCAGTACAGTCACCCAAAGTGAACAACTTTAAGCAGAGTTTCCTAAGAAAAGACTATGAAGAAGAAATAGGCTGCCCTCTTCAGAGGATTTGGCCTCTGAAAATTTATGGATGAATATAAATATATAGAAAGACTCATATCAATAAAGAGACTACACAGTTGCTGAAGAGGGCAAATTCCAAGTCCATAGCTCTTATGTCAGGTGCAAGACTTCTCTTTACTCAAGTAGCTGCAGAGTCTGATGAACTCAGGATCAGCAGAAAAGTGACAAGTTTCTGATATAGAAGAGAATGAATCCATGGTAGGTAGCTCAGGCTTGCTGCTGCAGAGGTGAACAAATCCAAAGATGGTGACTCTGATGATTCCCGGGATCAGCAAACAGTAAGGCAAGCCATTGACTGAGAGCCTATGAAGCAGGGATTGATGGGCCAGATGCAGGATCCAGGCTCAGTAAAAAATTAGCAATCTATTATACACCATCCATTTATATTGGAATCAGGCCACAGGATCAAGGAGTTCTTATCCTAGGGCAGTGGTAGTGAAACTGCCGCTTGTAACCCATATGTGGTTCTTGCAGGGTGAACGTGCTACTCTGAAGTAACATTGAAAACATTTGAAGGTTATTATTTCAGATCATAGTGATTTCATTTGTTTGCAAAGGCATATTTAAGGTTCTTGAGTGATTTTAGAGTAGTTAGAAGGGACAGGATTGGGTCTTCCGTCTCAAGAGTTTGCTGACCCCTGACCTAGGGGATTGCTAGGTCTTAACTGAAAAACCACTGAGCTCTTGGTCCAGCAAACTGACACAAACCTTGTTGTCTAAACACATTGAATGTAATAATACATTGCAACATTTCCATCTCCCTAATTCTTCAGACTCTACCCTGCATATACAAAGGAATTTCCTCATTAACTTACACTGTCTTTGAGTCAAAAATCGAATGATCTAACGTTGTAGATGTTGAATGCTTACGGGTTTGAACCAGAACACTAAACCAAAGGTTAGATAAACAAATCCATGTCAACCAGTTTGGCCTGGAATAGCTTATTATCATCATTAGAATAATATACACATCATTAAGCCCGGTATATGCTTTTCAGATTTCTGCTGAGAGACGTGAGTCTTGTCACTTTGTTGGAGAGTAGGTTCTTTCTCCACAGAGTGTGCCTTGTACTTCTCAGTCCATGCTCTTTCCTAGAAGTAGTGAGAAGTGTTTTGAGTTCGTCCTAGAATAATCAACCACTGCTTCTGGAGCAAGAACCGCTTCAGGTAGTCAGAGTACTGGTTGGGTAGGCTGGATGGCGAGAGCTGTTCTGAGCAGAAAAGAGGTTCAGAGGAATTTGAGAAAGTTAAGACTTTATCATTGTGTTAGTCTGGATAGACTAGAGGAACAAATTTCAAAGTCACACATATGGATATAAAGAATAGGTTTATATTCAAGGGGAACAGGACATTGAGAAAACATCCCTGGCCAGTCCAGCTCAAAGTCACAAGTCAGATACTAACCCATATCCCCGAAATCAGTCCATAAAGTCTCCTTCTGACTCACAAAGTCACAGGTCAGTGGCTACAGAGTCCCAGCACTGACAGGGGTCTCCCCATGGCTACTCACTTCCAGGGCTCAGGGTCCATCAACAGCATCCTGTGGTGGCAGAAGCAACTCATTGCTGGAAGAGGCCTCCGTGTGGCTGCCCCAGCCTCAAAGGTCCAGCTCCATCAGGGCAAAGACGTGTGGTTTCTCCACCAGCTACTCCAGCCTCCCAGACGTCACCATTCTGTGTTGCCTGTGATTAATCATCTCTGAAACTAACTCCCAACAACTGGGGAAGATAGCATCTCATCTTCACAAGGGAAATATCGTGAGAATTCCCAGGAGTCTCAGGTGAAAGCCATGCCCACACAGAGGCCTCATCGGCTACTTAATGGCTATCTCCAGATTAACAGGCCAGACTCCACCCCTACATTTCAATCATAAAATTAACATAAGCACATGACTGCCACAATCATGTTTGGTCTTAGCTTCATCTATGTTCTCTCCACTGTCCTCACCTCAAATCTTGGGTTCTAAGCTCTCCCCACCCATGTCATTTGTTTTCATATACAAGAGCTGTGTGGTGTCACATGTGTTTGAGAGGGCAAACTCTGCAACCCTTATCACAGAATTTTGGCTTGTTCTTCACCGTGCCTACCTCACAATGGAAGATAACACACTTCCTCAAATTGGGCTTCAAAACTTTATGATTGTTCATTGGAGTCTCAGCTTGATCCTTATAATTTACAGATTCTTCTTCTCCCCTACATGTACTCACTAGGGTCTGCTGGGTGGATATGATTAAAATAACTTAGAGATATCTTGGGAAAAAATTTAAAATTTTAATTATTCCATAATACCTATGATCTCTCTGGTCACCCTAACAGGAGCCTTGGTGGTGTTAACCACCAGCTCAACAGGTCAGCTGCTAGAACCCACCAGTGGCTTCTTGTATGAAAGGTTTGGCAATCTGGTCCCATAGAGCTTTTATCCTAAGACCAGATCAGGCTCAGTTCTCTTCCACACTATACAAGCGCTTTGACTTTGGATGAGCATAACAGATACATAGCAACCATCATCACTATAACTATACAATGGTCCAATGTCTTTCTTTCTATCTTCCCTGTGATCCAATGTGCTATTTATTGATGTAAACTTTCTTCCATGCTACTTCTATTGCTACCTTTTGCCATGGACTCCTTATATCTCATTCCAATTTGACACAGAGATTATCCCTACATTACTCAAACCCTTATCAGATATTTGGCGTGGCCCTCCCCACACATGCTCAAACATATGAACAGCTCAAACTACAAACGATGCTGAAGGTCTTTTTGCTAGAGCCATTTCCCTTACAGGTTATTGTTTTAATCAGGATCCCTATAGGAACTAAATTACAAATTCTATTCAGACTAATTCAATAAAGCTGAATAAATGGGCTAATTACAGACATGTGAACAGGGTGCAGCAGAAGTGCTTAGTGCAGTGTCCTAGTGTTCTTGCCACTCTTCAATCTGAAAAAGTGAGGGAAGCAAATGGATCTGGGGCCTGAAAGGAGAAAGTCATATGGAGAGGCTTCCTTCAGAAGAGCTGCTCCCTGGAAGACATTGCAGCTAACAGGACACAAGGGACAGTGCTAGTGCCCTGAATTGGAGGAGCCACGAGGAGATGCTTGCCATGCTACTGGATCCACAAGACTTCCCACCCACCGATCTGTGATCTTCCAGCATTTCATGTCATTGTATGTGTTTTGTGAGTCTGAAGAGTGCTTTAAAGATTGATACCCGACATATGAAATAATATTGGACTTATGGACTTGATCTGGACTGGGCTGTGATGTTTTTTCAATATTTAGCTACAGTTGTATATAAATCTCTTTCTTAAACACACACACACACTCACACACACACACAAAGAACCACAAACTTCTGCTGAGGAACAAAGTCAGCTTGAGGCGAATCTGCAGGGAGATATGGAGGAAGCACTGTCTGCATCGTGTGACTTCCTATCTCTCAACGGGGATCCCCCAGGAGCCAAATGAGAACTAAATATCAGAGGGAAAAATCAACTCTTGAGAGTGTCCATAGCAGCCAGACACTCAGGACATAGAATAGGGTAAGGGCTGTGGAGGTGAGAAATGACATGCAGATATCTAATACAGAAAAATAGAATGTCAGTTTGCCCTGAAAATAGGATTAACATTGGAAATACTAGGAGGAAGGAGGAGGAAAAAACCTTTGAAGAAAGCAAAGAATATATTAATAGTGTTTGAGTTAAGTTTATATATATATAAGTATATATATATATTGTAAAACAATTCCCCATTTTTTTCAATATAGCTAAATTGTAAGCTCTTTAAAAGGATGCACTATGGCTTTTAAATAAAGCTTTTTATCCTCAATGCCCAATATTATAATTTGGATAGAGTCACTACTTAACTAGTTGTAGATAAAATGCAAAATATAAGACAGGTGCCTAGCAATTTCAGAATACAGTTTTCTCAATGTTACACAAAGAAAACATTTATTAAAATTAACACTATGTTGAGCCATAAAGCAAATCTCAAATTATTCCAAAGGACTGAACTCATATAGAGTATGTTCTTTGACTGGGGTAGAAGTGAGCTAGATATTAGTAGAAATAAGAAAACTAGAGAATCCTAGTATTCCTGGAAAGTAATCAGGATGTTTCTGATTAACCATTAAGTCAAATAAGAAATTGGAGAGGATTTGAAGATAGTTTGAACTGAATGACAATAAAAAAATCCCCATACTTAAAAAAGTATTACCCTAAATGAATCTGTTAGGAAATAAAGGAAACTAAAATTATGCCTTTTCAGAATATCAAACAAAGAGCAGATTTGGTCAAAGAATTGTAAAGAAGGAAATAATGAGAACGAAACTGATGAAACAGAAACCACACATATATAAGGAGAAAAACACACTGAAATGCATAATAAAACTGAAGCGAAAATAGAAATTATAGAAAGACTGTGGGAAGAGAGATGAATTACAGCAGTCATGGTGGTGTACAGTCATACTTAACTGCTGACTGTAAGGTTAACAATTCAAAACCACCACTCCTCCTCAGGAGAAAGATGGGCTTTCTACTCCTGTAGAGTACACTCTACGGAAACCCACTGGGGAAGTCCGTAGAGGATTCTTCTGAGTCAACAGCAGTAAGACTATCAAGAGTGGATTACATGCACACAGACACATGAAAAAGAGCATGAATAGGTAAGCAAGAAATTGAAGATAGTGATCCAGTAACAAGACACCACTTATTATTAAGTTTCTGAGATAGTTTTCTGAGGTACTTTATTCAATTCATTGACTAAAGAGGTGGCCCAATCCCCAGAGGAATGACCCTGTAACATCACTGCCATATGTTGTCCTTGTTTGAGGGTCCTGTGAGCCAGTTCCAACCCACAGTGACTCAATATGCACCAGTTCCTGGTCTTGCACCAGCCTCACAATTGTGACCTGTGGTTGCAGCCACAATATCCTTTCATTCATTGAAGGTTTTTGTCTTATTTGGTGCCCTTCTACCTTAGCAAGCATGATGTTCTTTCCCAGGAAAGATCTCTCTTGATAAAAGAAGTCTTGCCATATTTGCTTCTAAGGAGTAATCTGACAGCATGACTTTTGACACAAATTTGTTGGTTGCTTAGCCATGATACTTTCAATATTCTTCGTCAGAACTCTGATTCAAATGCATTGATTCTTCAGTCTTCTTTGTTCAATGCCCAACTTTCACATGCATATGTGGTGATTGAAATTACCAGGGTATGAGTCAGATGCATCTCTGTTCTCAAAGTCACATCCATTCTTATCAACCTGTGCAGCAGACTTACCTGAGGCAGTTCAATGCCTTCACTGCTGCTTCCATGAGCATTAACTGTGACTCCAACCTAAACAAAATCCTTGACAATTTCAATCTTATTTTCTTTTATCATGCTGTTACCTCTTGGTCCAGTTGTGAAAACTTTGGTTTTCTTTATGTTAAAGTTATAGTCTATACTGCAGCCTGCAATTCCTGATCATCATTGCTATTATATTATACCATATTATTATATTATCTCCTGTAACAATTCCTTTAATCCTACACCAGAAGGACCTGTAACCATTTACACTAAATATAGACAGAACATTAAACCAAATGAAAAACCTCACCTATTGTCATGATCAATTTAAATACTATAAGTGATTCTACAGGACAGAGTATAACCTACCCTGCACAGCATCCAAAGCTATGATCTTTGTAGAAGCTACCACCACATCCTCCTCCCACAGAGCAGCTTGTATTTAGTAGTGAAAGCTTAAGCACTGTGCCACCAAGACTCCCCAAAATGCATCAGAAGGACATTTCAAGGACTGCTGCATACACTCTCTGAACTAACATGGACACCTAGAAAACGGAACCATCTTCAGGGCTCCCGTGTTACAATGAAGACATATGACCTTTGAGTAACAAATGAACTACTGCTAAGTTTAATTTATAGTGGGTCCGTTAGGTTAATAGACTCACCCTGTGATCATTTCCCTTGAATATATAATTAGAATTGATATATTTGGACATTGGAGTAACCCCCACATTGAGTTCGTAACCTGTGTAGTGAGAGTTATTGTTGTAGGAAAAGACAGTTTTGAAGTCTTTGAGATGATCCGTGTTTCCCTTAAGATTATAGATGAAAACCAGTACTATATCACAGAGGGGGAGATACAGATCATTGCCACTCTTAAAAACCTAGATGACACAATAGTGCTGCTCCCTATCTTACCGCCATTCAATTTGCTAGTCTGGAAGAAATCAAGTGAACCTCAGAGAATTACCTTAGACTTCCATAATATCAGCCAAATATTATCCCTGAATTATAGTTTTTCAGAATTTGGTTTCTTTATTTGAGCAGATGAATTAATTCTCAGATACATAATATGTGGCCATTGAGTTAGAAAATGCGTTCCTTTCTATCCTGATCAGAAAAGATTAGAAATGTTATATTCACATTGAACAGCAGCAATATGCACTTAGTTTTATTACAACCCTATGTTGATACTCTCACCTCTGTCATATTATAATCTCCAGAGATCTGGACAATTTAGACATCACACATAAGGACACATTAAGCCAATACATCTTAGAAATTATGCTTGGGCAGGCTGGACAAGAGATAACCAACAAGCTGTAAGCCTTGATGAGATGCATGTAATCAAGAGGGTGGAACACAATACTGACAAAGATGTGGATACCTCTCATTTGAAGTTATTAGGAATTCAGCAGAAAGAGAATGCTTTAATAGTCACTATAAAATCATAGACAAGTGACTGCACCTTGCATCTTACATGTAAAGAAAGTAGCACAATGCATGTTAGCCTTCCACAAGTTCTAAATATAACATATTTCACACTTAGAAGCAACACTCTGGTCCATAGGTTAATTAACATGGAAGCTTTTTTCAGGTGCTGTCATTAGGATATGATTACCATATCATACAATTCAATTATTCAATCATTTTAAGACGTTATGCAATCATCACAGCAATCCACTTCAGGTTTTTTTCTTCTTCTATATACTCATTGCTCATAACTCCCAATCCCCTCTCTCCCTCTATATCCTAAGACATGGAAACTTTGAATGAACCAGGTACATGAAAAAGTAGGCCTAGGCTTTAGTTCAAGCAGTTATACCACGTGCTCCATATGAACCTACAAGGTGAAAGATATTAGCAGTACCAATGGTATAAAAAGATGCATTGTGGAATTTATGGCAAACCTCAGTGAAGGAATCACAACATAGACCTTTGGGGTTCTGTGAGAAGATCATACCTGTTCAGCAGAAAATAATGGAGAAACCCTTCCTGGCATATAACTGAACCCTGTCAACACAAAATACTTGACCAAGGGATACTGAGTAATCCTTGATGTGAAGCTGGCCATAAAATGATGAGGATTCATCAGAAATCTCCCCTGAGATGACAATGATGTATCTGACATGAGGTTTGAGAAGGGTCAGGAAGCATAAGAAAACTGCAAGAGAAGGTGGCCCAAATGTTCATCAGGATTCCTGGCTGCCCAGGAGTCTTTCCCTTAGTTCACACGTGTGGCAGGAAGGACAACAAATGAGCAAACAGACTCACTGCCACCAAGTGGATTTTGATTCAAAGTGACCCTATACAATACATACATGTATACATGTATATACACAATCACACATACATATATACATACATATATACAACTGTTCCTGTGGCTTCTCATGGCTATAAATCTTTACAAGAGTAGAAAGTCTCATCTTTTTTCCCTTGGAGTGGCTGTAGTTTTGGACTGTTGACCTTGTGTTGGGCAGTCCAATGCATAACTCACCATGGCTTGGCTCTCCCAAATTAGCTGAAAGTAATGCAAGGTTCCCAAAATGGGTTGGCAGGGTTTGTGTAAAGCAAAATTGGACAGAAGCAGACACAAAAGGCTTACTGGTGCATGTCTTTGAAATACAATGGCAAATCTTACACTGTCTGAAATCACCCTTCACCCACTCCTCCACTGTCCATCCCCCAGGAAGGAGGTTATACATAGACCGTTGTAATCTGTTCCCCATTTCTACCACTACCTTCCCTCCACCCTCCCAGCATCACCCTTCTCAACACTGGTACCGAGGGACTCCTCTGTCATGGAAGAAGATTTTCTATCTATACAAGTGTACATCCTTTGATCAAACCGGATTTGTAAGATAGAATTGGGAACATGATAGTGAAGTGTGGCGGAGAGGAGACATTTAAGAACTAGAGGAACATTGCACGTTTCATTTTTGCTACACTGCACCCTGATGGACTCATCTCCTTCTCAAGACTCTTCTGTGGGGGGATGTCCAGTTGTCTACAAATGGGCTCTGAATCCCCATTCTGTACCCCCCTCCCATTCACAATGATATGATTGTTTTGTTCTTTGATGCCTGATACCTGATCCCTTCCACACCTCGTGATCACACAGGCTTCTGTGATTCTTCCAAGTTGACTTTCTTGCTTCTCAGCTAGGTGACCACTTCTTTACTTTTAAGCCTTTAAGGCTCCAGACTATTTTTTTGATAGCCGGGCACCATTAGCTTTCTTTGCCACATTTGTTTATGCACCTGCTTTGTCTTCCGTGATCATATTGGGACAAGCTGCTGTGCTTCTTCCATGGGTGAGCAAGGAGGGAGGGCGAAAATGAGGAGCAGGTACCCGAGGTTCAAGCAGAAAGCAAGGATTTTGAGAATGATGAGGGAAACAAATTTACAAAAATACTTGATGACAATGGATATATGTGTGAACTGTCATAAGAGGTGAATGAAATGATCTCATTATTTTAAAACTACCATGGCAAAGAGAACCCTTTAATAAGTGGAATCGTGTAAAGTTTCCATGTTTACTCACATGTGTGGAGGAGAATTATCTGAGAGTGATGAGCCGTCATGAATGGCCTGGTGTGTGAACCAGAGAGTGGCAAGAACACATTCAAAGGATTTGAGATGAAAAGGTCTGCAGTAGAGACATGTGCATGGATGTGTGACTATAGGCACACATTCTTCTTTCCCAGACATCAAAAAAGAGATCAAAAGATTGAGTCCCACACAATTATGTTTTCAAAATCCAAACTTATGTAGAGCTAAAAGTTTCTTATTGTGACCAAAAGGCCATTTTGGCTCAGGAACACAGGGAGGGCCCCTGTGGATTTTTTAAAAAATGAGTCATTACCCACTGCAGCAAACAACAAAATCAGACCTAGACAAGTGCGGCGGAGTGTGCGGGAAGGAAAGTGTGAGTGTTTGTGCTGTAATGGGTGAATGACTAACACCCCTGGGGGAGAGTTCAGAGTCATCCTAGAAAGTTTAGCAGAGACATCTGCTCAGATGAAGACATCTGCTCCAGGAAGACACCCCAGTGGGAGTGCAAGAGAAGAGAGAATGTTGGGATGAATTTAAATAAAGGGCAGCTTTCAAAAATTAGTATAATGTTGAATATCTTGTAAAATGCTTCTGCAATCCCCAAATCTGTTGGCTCCATGGGGATAAGGTGTGTGCTGTGTTCTCGTCAAATGCAAAGGTTGAATTGGCGAATGCTTTGTTATTTATACATGCTTTACAATTGCAAACAAAACAGACACACGGGGCTTAAATGCAAAGGTCCCGTAGCAATCAGTCTCTCTCCAAACTTCAGATGTACATCCAGCTCTGTACTACATCCTCTCATAGTGTTATGGGAAGGATGTCTGAAACAGAATTTTTAAACTGCTTTGTAAAGGCTAGAGATAAAGTAGAAAGATGATAGCAAAGGGCTTAGTGAATAACAGGCTTTGGTGAACATTTCTGGCATCGTTATCCAAGCCAATCATCCACACAGGCATAACAGAACACCTCAGATGCACCAGTGCCTATTGTAGGCACTAGAGATTCAAGGGTTACCAGCCAGTCACATATTTAATCCCTTAAGGTTTACATTCAAGGGGGATGAAATGTATGGTAAACAGAAAGCTCTAAACAAAAAATAGAAGAGACAGTAGGGGAGGGAGTGACTAAAGGCTGCCAGAGAAGATCACTCTAAAGAGCTCCAGAACCTGCATGAGGCGATTCAGGTAGGAGTCTGAGAGAAGAATACTTCTGACTCGGAGATAGAGAGCAAAGACGACAAGGAAGCACAAGGTTGGCATGTTTGATTCTCAGTGTGGTGTATGTGTGGCTAAAGCAGAATGTGCCAGAAGGGGAAAGGTGATCATTGAGGATGGAAAGTGGAACTTTAAAAGTAACAACAAGGAATTCAGGGAAAGAGACTTAGGTGAGCATGTGAACTCCATGTGAAAAGACAACTTTGTGTGGCCTTAATGTTTGGTTTAAGGCTCAAATTCAAAACAATAGGATAAACTATGGGCATCACATATAAACTGCTATTATTTTCCCTGCACAGATTTCACTAAAAGATAAAGAATAAAATTTCACTCCGTAATTCTTATATCATTCCAATCATCCTATGCAAGAGAAGGCTAAAGCTTTGAGGAAAGGATGGGCCTCATACATTGACCTCATAGTGGGGTTGGTCTATTTCCACTTTTTCTATGAGGATTCCTCAGAAAGAGTGGGTGTGCCTCCAGGAAAGGGACAGCCTCTACCTGGAATATAACTGAGGTACCAGTGTTTGTATTTTCATAGTACATCCATCGACCCTTCAGCTGACTCTCCCACCTGCATATTTACCTGCCCAATTCCTTTCTGAAGGTTTTGCAAGAGATGGTGGGAGACTTATAGAAGATACTTGGGATTCCTAGAATACTTATTGATGGGTACTTGTTCTCACCCAGGGAATTCTGAAAGTGAGAGTGCTGACGTCACTTGGAATGAAAGGGACTAAAACGCTGAGACATCTGCAAGGCTAGATGCTCACATTGACATATCCTTATGGATAAACAAAACAAAACAATAAAACAACAAGCTCACTGCCATCAAGCGTGACCTTCTAGGACTGGGTAGAGCTGTCCTTGAGGGTTTCCAAGACTAACTCTTTACAGGAGTAGAAAGTCTCATTTTTCTCTCTCATAGCCGCTGGCACTTTTGAATTGCTGGTCTCGTGGTTAGCCACCCAACTCCTAACCACTATTGCTGGTCAAAAGTCACCGGCATTCCAACTTTCCCCATCTCCTAATAGGGGGAACAACTTAAGACACCACATATGAGAGTGAGACCATGGAGACAGAATTTCGATCTCTGGTCAGGGTGGAAATGAACGGAATCTAACATTCATTTTCTTGTGGAGTGGATAGCTAGGGTCACATACATTACTCTTGCCCTTGAGATGATTATGTAGAATCTTTGAGTGTCAATCTTCAGGATATTAGATGTGTATTAGGTAGTCAGAAAAATTCCAAGCCATGAGATGAAACCACAACGGAGAGGTGGGAGCAGGTTGTGAGAAGAATAATCTAGACAGAAACTCACCAAGGCATAAAAGCAGAGGAGCTATTCTGCAAAGGTTCAAACAAGCAAAATGGGAAATTCAAGAGCCCATCTGGCTGAGAGTGTGGAAAATGAACTTGAGGGAGGCAACAGAAGTTAAAGAGAGGTCCTCACAGTATTTCAAATGAGATTCGGTGACTCTTAAGCTAGCCTGGAAACAGCAGACCCAGAATGAAATAGACAGGTGGAATGAACTTCTCTTAGAAGATGCTTATGAAGTGAAGTGAACAGGTAACTCCTTAATTATTCAGCAGGAGAGAGAGGAATAGGATGAGTCTCAGGTTCTGAGTTTAGCAACTGTATGAAGAGTAGTGCCACTGACTTTCATGATGGTGACTAGGAGATATGCTGGCTCTGGAGGAAGAGGGGAAGATTCTGAACTCATTTTTGGGGGGGGGCATCACTGCCCTGGTGGTTATGGGAGCTACCCAGCGCTGCTTCTGAGAGGCGCCACTGGATTTGAACTGCCAAGACGGTGGGCTGCAGTCCCTCACTCAACCACTTACGCCACTGGGGTTCAACCCCTGAACTCACTTTTTTTTCTCAACTCATTTTTTCATCTGCTCAGATTGAGGTGCCTTTGAGGTCTTTGGAAAGGACTACTAATTGGGCAAGTAAAAATGCAAGTGAGAGGACCAGCTGCAAGGCCCTGTGGGTTTACTATACAAGTGTACTCTATATCCATGGGCTCCTAAATTCTGAACTAATATTAACTGCAGTTAAACTTGCTGAAATCTTGTTTGGAGCCAAGTATTATAAAGAATTCTCTACATAAATTGCCTGAAGCTCCTCTTCAGGCAATTAATCTACTAAGAGTGGATAGGTGATATTAGTATAAAGTCTTATTTAGAATATTTTAAAAAGCATTTTACTGTGCTTGGATGCCCAATCAAAGCAGCAGTCAGGACATTAAATGATGCATTGCATTGAGTAAATCTGAAGCACAAAATATCTTTGAAGTGTTGAATAGCAAGGGTGTCACTTTGAAGAGTAAGATATACCTAAACCAAACCATGTGATTTTTAACCACCCGATATGCATGTGAAATTGGAACATTGAATAAAGAAGACCAAAGAAGAATCAATACATTTGACATATGATGTGGGTCAAGGATATTGAAAGTGCTACAGGCTATGAAGCGACCAGAAAATTCTGTTTTGGAAGAAGGATAGTGTGTTAGTCCAGGTAGACTAGAGGAACAAATTGATAGACACGCACATGGATATAAGGAAAGGATTTATTTACAAAAGGAATGGAACACAGAGAAAGCATCCCAACTCAGTCCAGTTCAAAGTCCTAAGTCTGATATTAGCCCATATGTCCAATACCAGTCTATAAAGTCTCCTTCTGACCCACAAAGTCACAGGTCATTTGGTGCAGAATCCTGGCGGTCACAGGGGTCTCCCCATGGCTCTTCATAGCTCAGGGTTCATCAACAGCTTCCAGTGGTGGCAGAAGCAACTGATCGCTGACATGGGTCTCCATGTTGCCTCTCCAGTTTCAAAGGTCTGGCTCCATCAGGGCAAAGCCGTGAGGCTCCTCCTCTGGCTCCTCAGACACTGCCATCTTTACTTGTCCATGATTAATCATCTCTAAGACAAGCTCCCAACAACTAGGGAGATAGCTAATCATCTTCACGAGGGAAATATCACGAGATTTCCCAGAAGTCTCAGGAGATAGCCATGCCCACACACAGGCCTCATTGGCTACTCCATAGCTATCTCCAAATTAACAGGCTAGACTCCACCGCTACATCACAATCATGAAATTAACATAGGCATATGACCGCCACAGATAGCCAGAGTGCTCCTTAGAGGCAAAGATGGCAAGACTTCATCTCATTTACTTTGGCTATGTTGAAAGGAGAGACTAGTCCCTAGGGAAGGACATCATCCTCCGTATAATAAAGGGACCTCAATAAAAAGGAAAGACTCTTGAACAGATGGATTGACACGTGGCTGCAACAAGGAGGATCTAACATAACAGTTATTAGAATGACTCAGGACTGGATGATGTTTCTTCTGTTGTCCACATGGAAAATCCTAATCCCCCACGACCCCCAAAGCTACATTTTTTTAACAAAACAACCTTATAACTTTCAAAGTCATCTCCATTGCACGTAATAGATTTATCAAATCTGTGATTCTATTCTTGGAAACATTTTTCAAACACATGTGTTTAGATGACTGGCAGCACCTCCTTCTTTTGTTCCATAGCCTCTTCTATGTTATCAAATCACTAGCCTCTAATGTCCCTTTTCACAGGAGGAAATCAAAAGAAGTTGCACAGAGCAAATGAGTAGATGAGTAGGGTGTCAGGGCAACAGAGGCATGCTGCTTTGTTTCCCAAAACTGGCACACTGAGATGGCTGCATGAGCAGGTGCATTATCATGGTGGCAAAACCAGTCCCACGTCTGCCACAAATAGACCTTTTGGTTGCACATGGTTATGCAATCTTTTCAGAACCCGTAAATAGAAAACTTGATTCATCTTTTGACCTGATGGAAGGAACTCCAATGCAATATGAGTCTATATGTTCATCAGTTCAGAAAGTTGAGAGATACCCAGAAAGAGGTTTGTCATTAATCAACATTGAATCTTCTCTGAAATTAGAAGCCAATTCTTACACTTAAGTTTTCTCCATAGCACTGTCCTTGTACGCCGTGTTCAACACCACCACAGTTTCTGCAGCAATTTTTCCTGAGCAGGAAACAAAATTTCACAGCTGCACCATCTCCTTTTAAATCAGCCATTACAAAAATGAGATTCAAGCAAAGCTGCTTTCATGAAAAAATTCACTGTGACCAGAGAACTTTCCCAAGCGACACCGCTGGATGCACTAACTCAGAACTTACTGCTCAATGCTCACCTAACAAAAAAAAAAATGCTTACTACAAAACTCTGCCTGGTGGAGCATTTTTCCATATTTTGGGAGGGATACTCCCTCATTAAATTGTTATGAGTTAGAAATGATTCAAGGACACCTAGCAGCACCTGCTGCTGTCACTACTTTTTTTTTAAGCAAAATCAGAAAAAACCCTTACTACCAAGTGGGTTCTAACTCAAGTCAACCCCCTGTGTTTCAAAGTAAGACTATGCTCATGAATTTAATGGTGATCCATTCACAGGTTCCTTCTGCTCCACTGACCAGGACCTGAGCACATGCAATGTGACTGCTTCAAATTCAGATGTAGCTTAAGCATTCTAAACTTCCAAATGGATTTGAAGGAATTCAATAACTTTACTATAAGGGTAATATCTTAGGTTGTTGAGATAAGTAAAATGCAGTAGTAAAATGAATCTCATCCACATGAAATTAAGGTATCCTGGGCTGGTATAAATGATTAACATATTTGGCAACTAACTGAAAGGTTAGAGGTTTGAGACCCACCAGAGGACTCACAGAAGAAAGGCCAGGTGATCCATAGCCAAAGCATAGACAATTCTTTAACTATATAAACATTTGTTTGATTCTCCATGTCCTGGTTTGGGTGTGTGGGGGGCGGGGGGGGCGGGGAGGTGTGATGCAGGAGGAATCTACCAAAGTCTTACTTTATCCTACTAAAATTCACAAAGGTTCCCTAATGTGGAGAGTTTACTGTCTCAAAGTAGCCCATTGTTTGTTCCTCTGTTTAAATACGATGATGTGCAAATTGAAAGAGAAAAAAAAGGCCATTGAAAACCTCCTGGAGTACAGTCCTACTCGATCACATTTAAGAGTACTGTGAGTCAGAATGAACTTGACAGCAACTAGGTTACTTTTTAGTTGAGTTTTTTTTAAGTGGCAAATTAGAGAAATCATTTAGTTACATGTTGCTCACCTTGTACTCCCACTAGAAAGTGTTTGTCTAGAAAGATCCCAAGGTTTCTGCCAGACCATGTGTCATCTTGTAAGACGTTAGGAAAATGGAGAGTTGAAAGTCAGAGAGCCCTGGAAGCAAGGATTTTCTTTGCAAAGCAAGAAGGGATCCTTCACTTTCTGAGAAAGGACCAGTGCAGTAATAACTGAGCCTGAGGAGAAAATACCTAACACTGCATGGCTTGTGCATCCTTGAATATTTCTTTACTTTTTGTATTACAGTAATAACTGAAAAATGTGACCAGATAGTTTTCAAATATCATTATTCAAATTAATATTTGTACCTGAATTTTGGAAAGCACAATTTTTAAAAGTTTTTTTTAAAGGAACTAGGAACAAAGACTAAATGGATTATTTTATTTGGAAAAATAATGTGAAATGTTCCAAAATAATGTGTCTTTTAAGCATTCTCAACTCTAAGTCTGATCAAGAATAGGACCCAAGAGACTCTGCAACTTTAGGACCACAGGGAAGTCACATCTCCTTTCTAGGTCTCAGTGTTCTCTTCTGTCAAAGGAAAATAAGAATGTTTGAGACAAAATTAATATCAATCCAAGAATAGAAACTATTTCAAATTTACTTAATATATGATTTGAAAATCAGGATATAATTTCAACCAAGAAGGTAAAAATATCCAAAGAGAAAAGAGCTTCAATAATTATTATTATTACCCATCGCAGGTAATATCATCATAGAAAGGAACTAGAACAGAACTGATAAAACAATTTGTACTCAGAAAGAATTTCATACCGTATTGCATAGATGAGCGATTAAGATGATTACTAATTTTTCCTAAAGCATAGCTCTTGTCCCACCTTTGGCATCTGTTTCTCTAAATCGAGCACACATAGATAGTTCTTCTACAGAGCTCAATACCCAAGGTAAAACAGTATTTTCTAACCTGTTAGTTAACTTACAGTTTCATTGAAAGGTGACTTTAGGAAACCAATTCCTTCAAGAATTAAGGTCCCAATGACCTTGGCAGGGCAATGGCCTGGGTGAGTTCCCTTCAACTTGCTAGACTCCAGAAATCTGGATTCCACTGAAATTAAAGCTCTGATGCTCAGAGCAGATGGCTTTATTATCATAACAGGGTTATGAAGAGAAGCAGGTGAGATAATAAATGGAAAAACTTCATAAGGTGTAAAAAGTGCTAGATAAATACAAACGTTCATTTGAATAATGATTACCTTTCATTTGTAGACATGTCACACTTATTCATGGACTGCCTCTCTAGGCTGGGGACTGCAGCCAGAGACAGGCGGAGATGGCCCTTGGTGGTTGCCACAACAAACACTTTCACTGGACAGATGAGAAGGAGGAGACAAGGAACAGCAGGAGGCTCAGTCAAGGTCATTGAGAGAGCTGAGATGAACATCAACAATTCTCCTCCTGATTATCGATTCTTCTTTTCTTTAGTTAGCAGGTCTCTTGGCCATTTCTCCACTCCTGCCAGGAAAAAGATCTGGAGAAATCCAAAGAGTCAGCCCCCAGTTGGGGACTTCCTAGTAAGAAGTCAATTTGAAATGGAGAAAACATATGCTAATGTGAAGTTTACTGAGGATTGCAGGTTCCACATTAGCTAGAAGATAAGGTTAAAGCCACAAACAACTCACTGCCAATGAGTAGATATAACTCTTCATGACCCTGTAGGAAAGGGTAGAACTGCCCCTGTGGGTTTCTGAGGCTTACTCTTTTGTTGTTGTTAGATGTCATTAGGTTAGTTGCCCCTCATGACAACCTTATGTACAATGAATACAACACTGCCTCTTCCTGTGACATTGTCAAACTGTCCTTTATGTAGGAGCCCATGGCTACTGTTACTGCGTCAATCTATCTCATGAAGGGCCTTCCTCCTTGCCCCATGCCCCTCTACTTTGCCTAACATAATGTTCTTATCTAGGGACTAGTCTCTCCTGATACCATGTCCCAAATGTGGGAGAGAAAGTCTCAAACTCCTGGCCTCTCAGGAACATTCTGGTCGTACTTATTCCAAGACAGAGTTGCTGGTTCTTTTGGCGGTCCAGAGCACTCTCGATATTCTCCGCCAGCACCACAAGGCAAATGCATCGCTTCTTCTTTGGTCCTCTTTATACAATGCCCACCTTTACCGTGTGGGTGAGGTGGTTTGGTTAAAAAGAGTACGACTTGGGTCCGCCAAATCTTAATCCTCGACATTTCATCCTTGCTCTTCAAAAACTCAAAGAGGGCTCATGCAGCACATCTGCACAGTTATCCAACTCAATGCATCCTGTGATCTCTTGACTGCTGCTTTCATGGGCATGGACTGCGAATCCACGCAAGATGAAATCTTGACAATGTCTGCCTTTTCTCCATTCTTCATGATGTGAACTCTTAGTCCAGTTGTGGGAATTTCACTTTTCACTACTTTCAGGCATAAAGCATACAGGAGGCTACAGTCCTTGACCTTTATCAGTAAGTGCTTCTAGTCCTCCTTACTTTCAGCAAGAAAGAGTGTGTCATCTGCATGTATTAGACTGTGAACAAGCCTTTCTCCGGTCCACATTCTTCTTAATATAATCAGATTTCTCTGATTATTTGTTCACTATACAGAATGAATATGCATGATGAAAGGGTACAACCTTGTTGCACACCTTTCTTGATTTTAAACCATGAAGCATTCTCTTGTTCTGTCCTCACGGCTGCCTCTTGGAAATACCATGTCCTTGAAGCCGTTGCACAACTCATCTGATCTTTGGACATCAGTTTTCAATATGTCAAATCTATCCTTAAGATTGTTGTAGTAGCTAGATTTTCTGGTAGATGCATAAAGACCATTCTATCACATACATATTTGCAATGTTTACTATCATGGATGTATGTAATGCTGTCTCTTTTACATTTGTCATTTCTGGCATAGTAAACCATATGCTTTTTTCATTCAAAATGATGAATACAGATTCATTTAAGCTTATTAATGCTGAGAATGCCCATCTTTATGAGCTCCACTTCATCCTAACAACAGCTTTTCTAGATTCATACTTCATATATTCTACACTCCAATGATTAATAGATGTATGTGCTCTTCCTTTTAATGTTAAGCCATACATCATCGGCAAAGAAGAGTAATTAATATTAATTTTACCTTGAGGGGATGTAGAAGCAATTTCCTGATCATATTTTCAGGATCTTTCAACCTCAGAGGGTCATCTATAGTGCTCTGTCAGACAGTGCCCACTGATGTTCACCAAGCTACATCTGTGTCTCATTTGATCTTCTTAACAATACTGTTGAGGACTTGAAGCACTTGCTGCTGAACAATAAAGATGGCAGGGTTCAGTATGGATGACAATGTAAAAAAAAAAAGGCCTACAAGGGGACCTATAGACAACATCATGATAAACAGTCAAAAGATGGAAATTTGTAAGAATACCAATTTGTTTGGCTTCATATTCAAATTTCATGGAAGTGGTAGTCAAAAAAATTAAATGGCATTTTGCATTGAGCAAATCTGTTGTACAAGATTTCCTTTTTACAATGGTAAAAAATAAAGATATCACATTGGGGACTATGATGTGTCTGATTCATGCCATCATATTTCCAATCATGTCATTCACATGTGTGAGAAACCTTGGTGGTGCAGTGGTTGCCTGTGGGGCTGCTAACTGAAAGTCAGTGGCTTAAAGCCACCAGCCTCTCCTCGAGAGAAGCTAGGGCTTTCTATACCCACTAAGAATTAAAGTCTTGGAAACTCACAGGGTAGTACTTCCCTGTCCTGTAAGGTGGCTATGAGTTGGCATCAACTCACTGGCAATGAGCTTGCTCTGGGGTTTTTGTTTTTTGGTGACATGTATGTGAAACCTGGACACTGGATTACAAAGCCACAGAAGAATTGATGCCTTTGAGTTGTGGTCTTATTGAAGAATATTGAAACTCCCTTGCAGGGCCAGAAGAACAAACAAATCTGTTTTGGAAAAACTACAGCAAGAATGTTCCTTGGAAACAAGGATAATTAGACATCTGTCCAAACATTCTTTGGGAGTGTTATTGGGAAAGACCAGTCTATAGAAAAATACATTATACTTCATACAGTAGAGGATCATGGAAAGAGACAAAGACCTTCAATGATATAGATCAACACACAGTGTCTACAACAATGGGCTCAAAAATAACACTTCTGAGAATGGTATAGAACCAAGTGGTAGTTTATTGTATATGGGGTCAGTATGAGTCAGAACTGACTCAACCACACCAAACAAATAAGCAAGCTAAAAAACAATGCAGTGAGTTGGCTGTTGTAATTGATGCTACTTTATAGAGGGAAAAACAGAGGCTTAAAGAAGTGGAATTTGCTGCAGGCTACCAGATATAAGAGGTTGCTTTAAATACTACAAATTGGGTGGCCCATAAGAACAGAAAATCATTATCTCACAGTTCTAGAGGATACTAGTCTAAATTAAGGATATCATTGGGGCCAGGCTTTCTTCAAAATCTTAAAGAGAGATCTGTTCTGCAAGAAATATCTTCTGGCCCCAGGTAGAGCTGGCCAGTTATAGCCTAACCGTATCTGTCTTCTCTCTCCAACCCTACTTCAATCTAACCTCATACCTACATGAAAAACTTGTTTCTAAACAAGGTCAAATTTACTAATACCAAGACTAAGATCTTTGACATAAGTCTGTGGGAGACACAATCCAGTCCATGTTGTTGTTCCTAGGTGCAGCTGAGTTGGTTCTGACTCACAGCAACCTTAAGAAACACATACAATAGAATGAAACACTGCCTAGTCCTGCGCCAGCCCACAACTTTCTCCATAATTAAGCCCATTGTTGCCGCCACGGTGTCCATCCATCTCATCGAAGGTTTTCCTCTTCATTGCTGCCCTTATACTTGACCAAGCATCATGCCCTTCTCCAGGGACTGGCCTTTCCTGATAACAGGTATCTCACTTAACAAAGAAGGTGACAAAAGGTCTCACAATCCTTATGTCTAAGGAACATTCTGACTATACTTCTTTCAAGACAGATCTGTTTATTCTAGCCCATGATACTTTCAATATTTTTTGGTAACACCATTGTTCAAAAGCATTGACTTTTATTCAGTCTTTCGTATTCAATATCCAACTTTCAAATGTATATGGGGCAATTGAAAATACTATGACTTGCCTTGGGTGTATTTTAGTACTGAAAGTGACATCTAGGCTCCTCACTACCTTAAAGAGGTCTTGTGCAGCCACCTTATCAAAGACAATGCATCTTTTGATCTCTTGACTGCTGCTTTTTGAGCATTGAATGTGGATCCCAGCAAGAAAAAATCCTCAAATATTTCAGTCTCTTCTCTCTTTATCATGAAGTGACCTAGCTGTCCATGTTGCTTTCCTTGACATTGAATGGGTATCCGTAATGAAGACTGCAATCCTTAACCTTCATCAGCAAATGCTTCAAGCCCTCCTCACTTTCAAGAAGTAATGCTGTGTCATCTGCAGTATCATAGGCTGTTAATCCACAGCAAAGGCCAAAGAAATGGAGATGAATCTCCAGATGTGTGACTGGAAGCCCCCAGTTCCTAACCACCAGACACACTAGCAAGCCAATCCCTGAGGTTGGTGTTTCACCTCCTTACACTTAGGATTCTCTCTCCCTCAAATCTGAAAAAAGCTGCCTAATCATTCACCTGCTAATATGGGGGAGATTTTTCTTTTTTTTAAAAAAAAAATCATTTTATTGGGGGAATCATACAACTCTTATCACAACCCGTAAACTCATCCATGTGTCGAGCACATTAGTACATTTGTTGCCATCACCATTTTCTAAACATGCTCTTTCCACTTGAGACCTTTGCATTAGCTACTCACTGCCCCCCTTCCTCCCCCACCCTCCCTGCCTCGTGAACCCTTGATAATTTATCTATTTTCTCATGTCTTACACTGACCGATGTCTTCCTTCACCCACTTTTCTGTTGTCTGTCCACCCAGGAGGAGGTTCTAGGTAAATCAGTTCTAGGTGATCAGTTCTTTTGTCCCCCCCACCTTTCCCTTATCCTCGTGGTATGGCTAATTTCAATTTTGGTCCTGAGGGGTTTATCTGTCCTGGATTTCCTGTGTTTCCAGGTCTTAGCTGCATCTGTGTACCTGGTCTGGTCTAGCCAGATTGCAAAATAGAACTGAGGTCATGCTAGTGATGGGGAGGAAACATGGGAGATAATGCTGAGGTGCATAACTTACGTTATCTGTGAACCTTGTCTTCTACCTTTTCACAGGCCCCGGATGCTCTATTTTCTCTGCCTTATCAAAACAAGGTCTTTCTTTATGGCGTCTCTGAAATGCTACCTCTACCTACTCTATGAGTTTTCTTCTATGAGTCTCTCTGACATTTACGATCCATACGTTTCATGTAACTCCTTCGAGGGGTTGAGGCAACTTCACGTGTTATTATTTGCTGTTTTAGTGCTTATGAATTCTCAGCTTCTATCATCAACCACGTTAGAAACTCCTTGAAACCTTTCTGGGACCTTCTCTGAGATTCTTAGATGCTTAGCACTTGGCTAGTCCAGTCTTCTGTATCAATTGATCCATTGGTCTTTCCCTGTGGAGCAGGTTCCCAAAGTATCCCTGAGAAGACAGAGTAAAGCTGTTATTGCAGATGTTGATAAAAAAAAATTCAGATGGAATTTGTGTTTGGGGAGAGAGCCTGGAAATATCCTTTGTAGGAGGAGAGCCTATGATTCCTCAATGGATTGAGTGAGTGAGTGAGTGAGTGAATTTGTAGGTGTCTGTCATCCATGCTTGGACTTTCCTGCACATCATTTGAGACACGGTGTACTTTCTCAGGTCTTTCATGTGAAAAATACTGACACAAAGTAAGTGGAGAGCAGATCTTATTTTCTCTATTTTCCAGATGAGAAAACAGAGTTATTGAAGTAAAGATGACTTGCCTGAAGTTAGCAGTTGGGTGCACAATAGAGGCAGCCTTCAGGATCCCAGCAGGGCTGAATTACCCACTAAGCAAGGTAAACACTGGATCACTTGTACTTACTAATCTGTCATGAACATTTTCACATTTTATTACCACATCAAAGATTCTGTTGCTGGGTATGACTGGTATCTGTGCCTCTCCCAGCCTCACAGCACCTTATAACAGAATCAAAGATCTATGGCTATACAAACCTGAATGCACCTGATCTCGTAAGAATCAAAGTCTCCTTTAACTTCACAATCCTGGCCAGAGAAAGAGAACCCTGAAAACAGGTGAGGATTAGCTTACTTTTTCTTTCTAATCTGTAGTCATGAGTAGTTCCACGTATGAAATTATTCACTGCAGATTAGTCAGTAAGCCTGGTCTTACCATTCTTATGAGTACTCGGCCCCTGCAGTTCAGACTGGGTTACTCTTTGCCTCAAAACCCCAGAGATCTCATTGTGACCCCCATATTAGCTCCCCTTCAGTGAAGCCATGAGGGGAAATGGGGGGAAAAAACTCTAATGAAAACTTGACTTCCTGTCCTGTGAGCACCTGCCACAAGTTCAATCACAAAGACTTTGGGTTTAGCCTCTTGAATCCTGTCCTCCATTAACATGGCCACTGCCTTCAAATGCTCCTTCATGAAGGCTCTGGAATTAGACACAGTGGATTCATTTGCTAGCTCTGTTTCACTGACATTGTTGCTTAGTCTTTCTGCAATTCAGAGTAAGTTCAAACTATTTCATAAGTTTAAAGCAGAGCAATAGAAACAAGGGCAGTGTTTGTGCTGCATAGCAATTCATTTCTGGTCAGAGGCTAATTTTAAGGTCCTTTATAATTCATGCTGCCATAGGAACTGGAGAAACAGGCAGACAAATTTGCAGATTTTCACCACTTGTATGTCAGTTTACTGTGATGATTTCCAAGTTGCATTGATGCTGGAAGCTACAGTACTATTATTTCAAGTACCAAAATGTTATCCATGGTAGGTAGACTTCAGTACAGCTTCCAGACTAAAATTAGGAGGAAGGACCTGACATTTTACTTCTAAAAAATAGCTAATGAAACTTGTGATATCAGAAAAAAATGTGTGACATTAACACAGTTGTGAATTAGGTTTTGTGCAGCTTGACTGGATCAAGATTTTCAGTAGTTGGGACATAGAATACTGTAACCAAGGACCCATTTCCCTTTGTACCAAAACAACCCCTTATTTAGATGGAAGTATTATGATGTCTACTTGATGGTGTGGCCTATGTCAAAGAGAAAGAGAGAGTGAAGAAAGAGCATGTGAGTGCTCTGCAATGGTCTTTATGAATCTTCATCTTCTATTGTCAATCATCTTTGAAACTCCCCAAAGGGCTTTCTGAATCCTTCTCTTAGATTCTTCCATTCATGGATAGATGGGTCATCAACATCAATTGACTCTCTGGCAGATGAGTAAATACAAGTAACCAGTTTATCTTGCCTATGATAATCCAACTCTGTCGGGAGCCTGAAGACTATCTCTGATGTGGACCCAACTTCTGACTTCAGGCAACTAATCTTTACTTTAATAATTCTGTTTCCTCATCTGCCAAATCAAGAAAATAAGATCCACACTCTACCTATTTCAATAAATGGAGACCATTTGAGTCAATGATTTGCCAGATTACCCATTAGCCCTGGGAACCATCAGAACCTATCAAATTTGCCTCTGCATCCACTAGCCATGGCATTTCTGCTTTGTCTTCCTATGTCATCCTGCTGTCTCCTAATTTATCTGCCTGTTTTTCCCCTTTTCTATTACAGCATAAGTCATGAAAGGTCTTAAAATTAGCATCTGACCAACAAATTTGAGCCACTTTGGACTCAACCAATCTTTAACTGCATGGGCTGTGCTTTCGTTCTAAATTTCTTCTTTATTCATCTATGTATCACTGGTTTTCCATCTCTAGCTAATCCAACCTAGCAATATCATTACCTGGCATAATACCTGAAGATGAGTCTCATAGGTTATAAAGCATTTAAGTAGCACTGGATAAGAGCCACCTCCTCAATGTGAAATCCACTTTAATGCAGTGGACAGGGGAAATATGTGGGGACCTGTATTTATTTTTCCACATAAAATGAAAAGAAACATTAATCCATAAAATAGAGGTATTGGTCTATGTACATATATTTATATGGCAATACACTGAGTTAGTGGACACTTTGGGCCTCTGCTCTTACTCTCCCTCAATACAAAAACACGTTGTTCTATCAAACTGGAATTTTGTGATGCCCACCCTTCCAGCACAATCACTAAAGACAAAATGGGTGCATAAACAAATGTGGTGAAGAAAATGGACATAACATTTGGGGTCTTAAAGACTTGAAGTTAAAAGAATAAAGGCCATCCAGCTGGGAAGCAACAAGTCCACATGGAAAAGGCACACCAAGCAGTGCAATTATGAGGTGTCGAGACTGAGTAATGACATCAAAAGACCACAACAAACAAATAAAAAAATGCATATTATTGAGAATGAGGGAGGTTGGAGCAGAGACCTAAAGCCCAAATATAGACAACCAAATACCTCCCACCCCCCAACACACACACAGAGGAGTCACAAGGAAGGAATGAGTCAACCAGTAAAACACCAATGAAATAGACAATATTCCTCTAGTGCCTTGAGTCTTCCTCACCACTCACTATCATGACCCCAGTGCTGCTTCTAACTCTTGACAAACCAGAACATGTACACAGGTATAGATAAGAGATAAAAGGTCACATAACATGGAATCCAGTAACAGGAATTGGAAGATTAATACCAATAGGGTAGGGGGAAGGGGAGTATGGGGAACTGATTGCAATGATTGACACATATCCACACACACCCTCCAGGAAACCCCCTCCAAGAACAACAGAAACTATGAGGGAAGTGAGACAGAAATCAGTGTGAAACAGGAAAATAATAACAATTTATAATCTATCAAGGGGTCACAAGGGGAGGGGGGAATGAGTTGAAAGCAATGGATCAACAGAAAGTAAATGTCTAGAAAAGAATCATGGCAACATTTGTACACATATACTTGATATAATTGATGTATGGATTGTAACAAGACTTGTAAGAGCCCTCAATAAAATGATCTTTTAATTAAAACCCAGCAACAATTTGAAAAGGGACAGCTACAAATATCCACTCATAACTGAATTGTAGAATACACAACTTATGGATTGTCTAAGAAAATAGGAGTTGTTCCAAATAGGAAATTGGAAGTTTGTGCATAGAAATTCTATGGATGATGAGTTGAAATGGACTGGTGCTGTCATTTTCAGTCAGATAAAATATATTCTACTATGCAGCATATGTCAAACCTTGTCTCTTGTATTTTCTTTTTTATACTGAATCTTAGGCAAGTGTGCTTAACTATTCTGGCCCACCATTTCCACATCTGTAAAATAGATATGCTCACCCGAGAAATTTTGAGAGGAATGTAGGACAAACCATAAGTACTTTAATAGTATTTTATATACTATTTATATACATCAAGTCCATTGACATTGAATCATTTTCTATCTTCTATTGGGAGTCAATTCTGACTCAGAAAGACCCTATGGAACAGAGCGAAATGACCTCTGTGGATTTCCAAGACTAACTGTTTATGGGAGTAGAAAGTCTCATCTTTCTCCCTCAGAGTGACTGGTGGTTTCAAACAACTCATCTTCTGGTTGGCAATCCACGGTGTAACCATGCACCAGGGCTCCTAGCAACCCAATGTCAGGTTTCTAGTTTCGTAAATATTTATGAGCGCAGAAAGTCTCATCATTTTTCAAAGGAGTGACTAGTGGGTTTGAATCATTGATCTTAATACTGGAAGTCCAAGACTTACCCAATTCCACCACCAGGGATAATCAAACTTATTTCCAGAGGATATTCTGTGGGTGTAAGCTTTCAAATTCAGATGATCAGAACTCTCCTTCAAGACACCTCTGGGCAGATTTGACCCCCCGAAGTTTTGGTGAGTAGTTGAGCACTTACCAATTTGTATCACCCAGAGACTCTATCTAATAGTGAGTGGCGTCATTACGTATTGCCTTTATTGCTATTCCTGGCCAATGGGAACTACCTGGATGCATTATTTTCCCCATGTGTTGACAGGTATTTGCTTACCTATTCAGAGTTATCTGTCCTGCTTCACTCCTATCCCGCCCTCCACAGATGACAGAATTGATCAGTTTTTCATGACTTCTTAAAATTACTACTCTTTTGTAATCAAAAGCCTTACTTCTTTTTTTGATATGAATTTTCAGTCTCTTTGCTTTTGCCCTTGCAAGACAGGATGTTGGTAGTAGGGTCTGTAAAACACAGCACAACCAGTGCAGAGCATTACACACACTGCAGGTGATTGAATAGCTCTGTGACAGAGGTTTACCATGTACAGCACCTGAGAATGACCAGCATGCACTCTGGAGCAGAGATTGGGGTACCTCTGTGAACCTTAGTTGCTGGTCAGTAGAGGACTTGATGATCATCCTTCACCACTTATTTCGGTATCGGGTTTTCACGGAGAGGTTGCATCCAGTCCATCTTTTGATTCCCAGAGTCTAACACAGGACCTACCGCATAACAGGGGGTCTCTAAAAGTCAATCCATCTAAACTACTCATCTGGACCTTATCTCCTTCATAGTACAGACTTGAATGGAAGCATTGACATAGGAAGGACATGGAACATGTCCCAGGTAACACTCTAAGTGCTGTTTGATCCGTTTCCAATCTTCAAAGTCTCCTTCAAATAGGAACTCTCCTGTGAAGACTTCTTGGACTTCTCCAAAACCAGAATGAAAGTAGTGTGTCCTAAACTCCCTTATGTCCTTTCACTAAATAAAGATAAGCGGTTTTTGGATTCTAGACAAGGAGGACGATGGAGAAAGGCCTGGAAATTTAGCTAGTGAGAACCCTCGAGATGGGAGCAGTCTGATCTGCAATCACTCCAGAGGGCGGTGCAGGGGCAGGGAGCACGTCTTTCTTTGGGGCATGGTGTCCTCAGAAGTGTGGGGTCAGCTCGATGGCAGCTACAAACCGCTATCAGATTGTTCCTGCTATCTGGCCAATGCTGACTCACAGAAACCTAGAACATAGAGCATAACTGTCCTTAAGCGTTTTCCCAACTCGTTATGGGAATGGAAAGCATTGTCTTTCTCCCACAGAGGAGCTGATGGTTTTGAACACTGACCTTGCAGTTAGCGGCTCACCACAATGCCACCAGGGCTCCTACCAGTGTGATAGAACTTTAAAGATCCTCAAGGACTTGGCTTGTGCCTAGCACTTAGGAAGTACTAGAACAGAGCTGCTTTTTTTTTTTTCAATGCATGGGTAGAGAAACGTCTCAATATGGCTGAGAATGTGATTGACTTGGCTCTCCCTAGGAAACTACCCTGCCCTCCCCCTTAAACATATCCTCCTAATCTCCAATCCCTGAGGATCTTTGTCTGGGTGGAAATGCTTTCTAAACATATGCATCAGAGATGGCCGTCTCTGCTAGTGTTATTTGGCTAATGGGTCACTCCATACTGGGGATAATGATGAGACAACCAGAAGTAAGAGGTCAGGAAATGCATTTGGGGGTGGGCTCTGACCCCATAATTCACTCAGCCTTTCCTCAGCTTAAAAGGAGGCCAGATTTAGATGTCTGTTACCTTTAGCGAATGAGTGGAGAGCAATAACTCTAATAGGATAAATTAGGTCCAGCCAAGAGCAAATGCCCATGGTAATGACCTTAGAGAGCTTTCAACTAGGAGATTGGGGATGCAAGTGCGCTAAAGAGAAGGCCTCCTTGGTGCTTCGTATAATGCTAGGGCAGCCTCTCTACTGGAAAAATCCCCACCACCCTCTGCTCACAGCTTAGGAGGATGAAACTCCTTCTCCAGGGCTCAGGCCTTCCCGGGACAAGTCTTGTATCACTTAGAAGGTTGCAGCCTGCTGTGCCTCCGTCCATCGGCCCTCTTCTCGTGGCACCTCTGCCCACCCCCCAACTCCTGCTTTGTGCTTACCTGACTCTTTCTGAGCTGTTCCGATGAACTCAGAAGTGATGGCGTTTACAACTCTACAGTGATATGGCCCCATGCTACATAACAAAGAAAACTTTTTAAAAAAATCATTCTATTGGGGGCTGGTACAGCTCTTATCACAATCCATCCATCCATCGTGTCAGGCACATTTGTATACTTGTTGCCATCATCATTCTCAAAACATTTTCTTTCTATTTGAGCCCTTGGTATTTCCTGCCTCCCTACCCCATGCATCCCTTCGCAAATCCTTGATAATTTATAAATTATTATTTTATCATGCCTTACATTATCCAATGTCTTCCTTCACCCACTTTTCTGTTGTTCATCCCCCAGGGAGGGAGTTATATGTAGATTATTGTGATCAATTTCCCCTTCCTTCCCCACCTTACCTTTACCCTCCTGGTATTGCTATTCCCATTAGTGACCCTGAGGGGTTCATCTGTCCTGGATTCTGTGTTTCTAGCTCTTATCTGGACTATTATATATACCCTGATCTAGCTGCATCTGTAAGGTAGAATTGGGATTGTGATAGCAGAGTGTGGATGGAGAGGAAGCATTAAAGAATTAGAGGAAAGTTACATGTTTCCTCATTGCTAGACTGCACCTTCACTGGCTCATCTCCTTCCCATGACCCTTCTGTAAGGGTATGTTAGTTAGTCCGGGTAGACTAAAGAAACAAATTCATAGACACACACATGTGTATAAGAAAGAGTTTTATATACATATATAAAGTTTTATATATAAAAGTAACCGTATATTAAGAAAACATCCCAACTTAGTCAAATCCAAGGTCATAAGTCCAATATTAGGCCATATTTCTGATGCCAGTCTATAAAGACTTCTTCCAACTCATGAAGCATGTGCAATGACACCAGGACCATCACAGGCCAGTGGGTGCAGAGTGTATCCAGCAGCAGTAGAAGCATCTCAGCATTGGCAGGAGTCTTCTCATGGCTCCCCCAGTTTCCAGAACTCAAGATCTATCAGCATGCTACCATGTGTCTTGTCAGCTGCAATGTCTTCCAAGGAGTGAGCCATAAGTCTCTCACACCCATTAAGGAAATAACATGAGATTTCCAAGAACTTTTTGGAGAAAGCCATGTCCATACAGAGGTCGCATTGATTATCTCCAGATTGACAGGCTAGACTCCACCCCTACACTCCCAATACTGAAATTGAGACAAGAGTACATGATAGCCACGAAGGGCATGCCCAGATGCCTACAGATGGACTTTGGTCTCCACTCCACACATCCCCTCATTCATAATGGTATGATGTTTTGTTTTTTAATGCCTGATACCTGATCCTATTGACACCTCATGATCAAACATACTGGTGTGCTACTTGCATATGGGCTTTGTTGCTTCTCAGCTAGATGGCTGCTTGCTTATCTTCAAGCCTTTAAGACCCCAGATGCTATATCTTTTAATAGCTGGGAACTATTAACTGTCTTCACCACATTTGTGTGTGCACTTACTTTATCTGTGATCTATCAGGAAGGTGAGCATCATGGAATGCCAGTTTAACAGAACAAAGTGTTCTTACATTGAGGGAGAACTTGAGTGGAGGCCCAATGTCCACTTGCTACCTTAATACTAAACCTGTAAATATATGCACATAGATCTAGTTCCCCATCAACATATATAAATATATTTACATATGCATATGCCTGTATTTAGACCTGTAGAAATGCTCTTTGCCTACTAGTTCTTCCCTCTATTTCCTTTTACTTTCTTTATGTCCCACTATCATGTTCCACCTTCATTTGGGTTTCAATAATTCCTCTTGGTTACATTACTCTTGATAAAGATCTACCAGGCTTCCTACACCCTCTTTACCGCTGATTTTGGATCACTTGTTCCTTTGTGCCTGGGTTTGTTAATACCCACTTCCTTACCCCGCCTCCCCATCTCCCATGTCCCATCAGAACTATCAGTCCAATTGTTTTCTCCTCCAGAGAGTTTGTTCCACCTCTCTTACTTACATAGCCCTGCAGAGATAATAATATGCACTAAAACAAGACAGAGCAAAAGAGAAAAACAAAAGAAAACAAAACAAAAAAACAATGACAAAAAAAGCCTGTAAATAGTTCAAGGTCCTTTTGTTGACCTTTAGGAGTGTTTTCTGGTCAACTCTGAAGGGGTGCCACACCCTAGTCCCAAAGTCCATTTTTGGTATTCCTTGGGTACTTCATTGCACTGTTCCCCTTGCTGTTCTGTTGCATGCAATTAGTATTTCACCTCAGGATAAAGGGGTCAGAACGGGTGCAATTCCTGCACGGTGTCATCAATGTTGTACCCCATACTGCATAACAAAAAAAATCTTTATTCCCAAGTAAAATAAGGGGAAAAAAGGGAAAAAAGAAGAAAATATCTTATGCCAGCATCCGTAGGACTAGAAGTGAGAATTCCAAGACTTTGGGTTGGGGAGGGGCACCATTTAACCCTCAACAGCAGCACTTGTTTGAGGCACTGGCCTCGCGTGAGTAGGCATGCCCCATAGTTAGCTCCTTGCTTGAGAGTCCTCTTTACTAAGCTCCGTCCCTGGACCCCAACCCTTCCCGCCAAGTGATCTCTGACTTCACACTCCCTCCTCTAATGATGCTTTTGCAACTTCAAGTTCCCCCTCCTTCTCAGTGTCTATCAATCTGACTCTACTGTGAGAAATATGCAGGGCACACCTTGGTGAGAATCCCAGACCCCCTAGGTGACCCTGGTATACTTTGTGACTCTGGACACTGTATCCAGCCTCTTGGAACCTCAGGTTCCTGTTCTCTGCTTGGGAATAGAAATCTCTTCTTCATGTTTTTTTTTTTTTAATTCCAGGCAGTATATGCCATAACAGTTAAACCCTGAACAGAGGCCTGTTGACAGCAGGGACTGCTTGAATTTTGCTTGTTTCTTCCCCTGGTGACCGCTCTGGTCCTCAGTCTCCTCATTTAGAACCCAGCATGAGTCACTCAAGTCGTAAACAGATGTGGGTCAAATTCTGGTTCCCTCTCCCCCTAAGTTGAAGAGCCTAGACAAACTACTTACCCTGTCAGTCTGTTACAACAGCAATGTCGGGCTCATGACAGAAGCAACCTCTGAGGGCTGCTGTGAT
Organism: Nesogale talazaci; assembly: GCA_004026705.1. Taxonomy (NCBI): domain Eukaryota; kingdom Metazoa; phylum Chordata; class Mammalia; order Afrosoricida; family Tenrecidae; genus Nesogale; species Nesogale talazaci. The sequence goes on from PVJH01011396.1 coordinate 57,767, forward strand.
GAACAGAAGAGAAAACAGACAGGGAAAGACTGTTCTTGATGCTATGCACATTGAGCCCCGGTGGGCCCTGTTGGGTACGTGTGAGACTGCTACCCACAAGGTGGGCACTTCAAACCCACCAGCAGTTCCTCTGCAGCAAGATGAGGTGAACTGGTTCTGTAAAGGTGCACAGGCTTGCAGGTACTACATAGGGTCACTATGAACCAGAATTCACTCAAGGACTGTGGGTTTGGTTTATTGCTAGTATTGGGGGGGGGGTCATTGTTACTGCCCCGATTAGCATCAATGAATCTTCTGGCATGCACAAGAAGACAGAAACCCTTAGCAGTGTGCTGGTTCCCATGTTGCGCCCTTAGCAGAAGCGAGGCTGGGCTGCACAAACCTGAAGATGCTTCCCTTCAGGGTTACTTGTGTCTATCCATCCCGTCCTCTGTCTCCACTTTTTAAACTGCCAGTCCACTTCCTCCGCCTCCCAAATGTATGTGGGTGCTCAGAAGGCAATGCCTAAGCTAGGTGACCTTTCCTGAGCACTTCGTCTTCCTTTCTCTGATTTTTAAAACATCCTCCCACTCCCAGCTGTCCACAATCCTCGGGAGATCCCGAGGGAACTGGAATGTGCCTGAGAACAGGAAGAACAGAGTCCTGGTATCAGCATGTCCAGAGCAACCATTGATATCTGCCTTCTGTTCTGGGCGAGGTACTGTATATGGGGGTGGAGGGAGACCGTCTCCAGGCACCTGGTGACATTTGGGTGGGCAAGCAGCACTTCCCCACCTCCCCTTGTGGTTATTTTAGTCAAATTCTTGGCTTACTGGGGAGTGATGAAGCTTTCTCTCTGTCTGTCACATTTTAAAAGAGCTATAAAGGGAAGAGAAAGCTTTTAGCTGCAATGTGATCAGAATGTTTTGGTTTATTTTCTTCCCCTCACTTTCTCCCAATCTGATCTAATGGAATATAGAAAAAAGTTACTGTCTGGCAAAGTAGAAGATTGAAAGTGTGGGGAAAATCCCCACTGGAAGGGTCTATCGAGCCCCAGGGCTCCCTGATTCTGCAGAAGCCCAGGAAGAGCAAGTTGCTTGTCCAGTAACACGCAGTATACTCGTGACAGAGCCAGAACTCTTGCTGGGAAAATCCTGATGTAATCAGTGGTATTTGGCATTTGTGGACATGTGCATCAAGCAGAGACCATCATTCCCAAAAGAATCTTGAGGAAGTCTGTCACCCAAGCCGGGTTGAAAGTCACCAACATCCTAACCTGAAGTCCTGAATGTTAAGACGTTCCTAAGATGTTATAACTCACTGCCATGGAATCCACCCTGACTCATAATGACCCTCAAAGGACAGGGTAAGACTGGCCTTTTGAATTTCCAAGATAGTAACTCAATTTTTGTTTTTATTTTTTTTTCAATTTGGGATTTAATACATATAACATATCATTCCTATATCAATCACATCAAATAGAATTGCACAATTTCTACCACAATTGACTTCCAACATTTATTTTGTCTTCATGGACTCCTTGATATCATCTCTCTTTTAGCACTTCCCTACCACCACCATTATACCCCCATACCCCCTAACACCTTATTCTATTTTTTGTCCATATGGGGTCATCGATCGTGGGTTTCATATACCAAAAAACAGAAAGGCATTTATAAAAAGCTTCAAGAGGGTGACCTCCACTGATATAACACCTCTGACATACTCTACTATGAATGAAAAAAAATGAACAGAGATTCTATACCTTGATGGGAGGTCAAAGCCTCATCTTTCTCCAACATAGCAGCTAGTGGTTTCAAACCTCTGACCTTGTGGTTGGGAGCTCAATGCATAAACACTGTGCCACTTAGAGCTCCTTACAAGATGTAACAGAGGCAAATTTTTTTAAAATGTCCATAAGAAATGATCAGAGCAAAACGTAACACAGCTGATGGCTTAGGATTTAAAATGCGTTGTAAGGACTATTATCGCTCTAAAAGGAAGGGAAACAGACTTTGTATGGTCCCTTGGGAGAATGATAAAGCCTAGCATGGGCATAGTGCTTACTCTGTGCCAGGCATTGCTAGAAATACTCTGTAAAGCTCTCCTCGGGGGCAGCCAGCACACCTCTTTCAGCAGAGGCTTCAGTCCCTAGGATGCTAACTAGGTTTCAGTGGCACCTTTCCAGCTAAGATGAGCCAGGAAGAAAGGACTGGTGATCTTTTTCCAAAAATCAGTCCGTAAAAACCTTATGAATCTCAACAGTTCAATTTCCTACTTGACCATTGGATGGCAGAGGATCAAAGGTATATGTCATCACTATGAGTTGGACAGCAATTAGGCAGCAGTAAACAACAGCAATGACAAATATGAATTAAGCGAATCCTCATAGCAAAGCTAGGAGGTACACACATTAGTGCCCTCCGTGGTAGGAAAGGGCATCTTGAGCTGTAGCCATTTAATGGTAACTGTTTGAGTTACCGTGAGGATCGAAACCAGTGGAGTATATAGAGACAGAGACTCATCTCAAGGAAATGGCTCACACAATCTTGAGGAAATGGCCCACACAACTGTAGGACTTAGCAAGTTCCAAGTCAAGGGGCTAGTCAGGAAGCTGAAGGTTTCTGCTGGTTCGTGTGGTAGCAAGGGCTGGAGAAGCAGAAATCTCCAGCAGAGTCTGTTAGCTGAATGCTTCGTGAATCCCAAGAGCCATAGATGAACCATTAGAAGAGTATAGGATGGAAAGAGAAAGAGAAACTATTTATATTTGGAGGCAGTCTCCACACCAAGGAAACTCCCCTTTCAACCAATTGACTGCTCACTTCAGATCCCAGACTAAAAGGTGATTACATAGTACTTGCCCCTGAAAATCAGAACCTTGCCAAGTTGACATAAAGCATGAATCAGCACATCAGCTAACATTCATACACTGAGGTACTGGTTGATGCAAACAGGTACCTGATTTGGTTGCTAACCCAAAGAAGGGTGATGGGAGTCCACCCCAGATGCACTTCAGCAGAAAGAAAGGGCTCGCCATCTAGAAAAAAATCAGGCACTGGAAACCCCAAGTAGCACAGTTCCACTGTCATCCATGTGGGGCTACCACGAGTCAGAGACTTTCAGATACCCTTTTCCCATTCTACAGATAAGCAAACCGAGACCTCAGAGTTTAAGTCATTTGCTCAAGAACAATGACCAATGCAAAAGAGAACTGAGATTTGAACCATCCTGTGTGATTGGCCCTATCTGGATATGTGAAACTCTGTGGAAGACACAGAGAATGAGAGCAAAATATCACACAGTCCCTGACTCTGGGAGATCATGACTATTAGGGAAGTAGATGCTGAAAACACCAAGTGTTCTATTAGGGTGCAGGGCCGGAAGGAAGAGAGAGCCAAGTATAAACAGAAAGCTACCAGGCAGGTGGCACAGAGGTTGTTAGAGCTGTTATGAGGACAGCCTGCCCATAGTGTGTAGCTCCTGTCCTGGTTTGCAGATGAATCCTCCCTTCAGTCTACATCCAGCCAGTCAGTGAGGAAGTCCAGACAGCAAAGCCAGCCAGTGGCCACACACCTGAGAAGCAGCAGTTCTCTGTCCAGTGCAGGTGTCTGCAGGCTGGAAGGCCTGAGTTTCAACAGTGGCAGTTGAGTCCCAGGGCCCTAGCCAAAATTTATTGGAGTTTGAACAAGGATGCAGAGGTGTGTGGAATAAATACATAACCATTGCAGTCAAATCAACTCTCATGTATGGTGACCTATAGGGGTGTGATGGTAGAGCTGTGTGCCACACAGTTCTGATTATTTAGCTTCACCAGTAGATTGCCAGGTCTTTCTTCAGAACTACAACAGGAGCGACTGAGGGGCCACATCGACCATCTGCAACCCCAGAGCCAGGGGGATGAGTATGAGAAGGCTATTCTCAAGGCAAAAAAGCTTAGTCCAGTTAAGCATCTCTATGAAACAAGACATTTTATTCCCATACTCCTGGGATTGTGGCGCGGCTTACCACAAAATGACATATGAAGAGTATCTTTTACAGTGTCTGGAACACAGTCAACCATCAAAATACTTATCATTTTAATCATTTGGCAACACTTTGCTAAGACATTACTGTAATGGGTTACATGGTACTCTCCAATCCATTATATCTTTCCCAGAACCTACAGATATTACCTTATTTGGAAATAATCTTTGAAAATATAATTAGCTAAAAAATGAGATCATGCAGGAGTAGGGTGGGCCAGAAGCCAATGACAAGACCCGGGGTATAATGGGCTGCTAACAGAAAGCTCGGTGGTTTGAATCCTCCAGATAATCCACAGGAGAAAGATGAAGCAGTCCACTTCTGTGAAGATTTACGGCCTTGGAAACATTATCAAGAATCGTTACTCGGCTTGTGAGTTGCTGTGAATCTGAAAGCCAGGCTACTGTTATTTTAAATGCCAGCAGATTCACTTGTGGTGGAAAGATTTCAGCAGAGCTTTTGGGGTAAGTCAGACTGAGGGGGTGGTGGGGAGCATGTCTGAAAATGAGTGATGGAAATCCTTATAAATAGCAGTGGAATATTGCCTGATCCACTTCCAGAAGATGAGCCCCTTAGGTTGGAAGGCACTCAACTTATGACTGAGGAAGAACCGCCTCTCTAAATAAAGCTGATTTTAATGATGTGGATGGAGCAAGGGTTTGGGGGATCTTGATTTTGCTAATGTGGAACAGCACAAAATGAGAATAGCTGCAAACATCAATTAGAACAAACAATTCCGTCTTGAAAGAGATTTTGTCCAAGCGCTCCTAAAAGAGTCTCGGTCTCAGCTATTTGGACTTTTTATCAGGGGATTCAATCCCTGAAGAAGGATGCCATGTTTAGTAAAATTGAGGGTCCATCAAATGAAGCTGCTCCTCAGTCTGATGACTTGATAATTCCTTCCACCATGGGGTCTAACAGGAGTGTGAGGATGGTGCAGGACCTCGCAGTGTTAAATTTCAGGTCGCAGTGAATAAGGATAAACTCAATGCCCATGGATTCGATTTGGGGTTTGATAATCCAATGATAGATAACTTTAGAAGAAAGCAGAGAGAGAAGCACAGGAGATGACCATGCTATCATGCAGGCAGAGATTGGAGCAATGTTTCTTCAAGCTAGGAACACCAAGGATGGACCGTGTTTTCATCCATTATGCACAGGGTCAGCATGAATTGGGGCAACAACAGAAGGCTACAATAACAACCATGCATCAGCGTGTTGAAGTATAATCAAGAGCTGGTTAGCTGTGCTACTTATGTGAGCCATTACAGAGGGTCTCGTTGTTCTTGGCCCTAACACAGGACTGTGCCCTGTAATCATAGTGATCACAATAAACTCCATTTTCTACAAGTCTCTTTTTAAAAGACAAGAAAAAGAGTATGCAGTGTGTGTGGTTGTGTATGCTGCATCATCAAGTATATATCTGACAAAGGGAACTCTCCTTTTGATGAGGTGTTGAGAGGAGATGACTCCTCACTTGCAATTTTATATGCTCTGAAAATTTGGAGGAATTTCCTACAAGCTAATTTTGGGCTCTTGTTTTTATCCCAGAACCTATGTTCCTTTTGGTAGAGGGAAGATTCATATCATACTATGTCCCTAGTCCTGTCTTGGATTCACAAAACCAAGTTAATAAACACAACATGCTATATCCACTGTTCCCTTGAAGTCATGCCAGCCCCAGGGTGATCAGTAGTGAGTTAGACACATACAGAAGTGACGGTGACCACATGAATTAAAAATCTGTGAGTTCCAACTCGTGGAGAGCCTATGTCAGTGTGGAACAATGCTCCATGGAATTGTCAATGGTTGATTCTTTGAGAAGTCCTTCTGGAAAGACTTGAGGCTGCAATATTTTACCTGCAGCTGTGCTGGAGGGGTTCTCTAAAGAAATAAAACCAGGGAATACACACACACACACACACACACACACACACACACACACACATATATGTGGAACAGGTTGGTTTTGTTAAATTTCTCTGGTGGAAATACCTCAGTCCTTGGCTTCACCCAGGAAGAATTCACACAGAAGCTGGGTTTGTGATCCAAGTGAGTTTTGATAAAGGATAGAAGCAGTTGCACCTGAGGCCAGAGAAAATCACAGCACTTACACCAAGGAGCAGCTGGAAAAAAAAGGAAGGTTGCTTGAAGTTTCTGGTTTTTCAGGGCTCTCCACTGGAAGGCAGGGTTGACAATACTGGTTGACTCTATTGGCTGAATTAAGCCCACCTGGACTGAATTGGGACCCACCCAGGTGTACTGGCTTCCTTTCTCAAAGGCCCGAATTCATGCATGCCCTCTATCCTTTATACACTTCCAACTCCCTGTAAAGGGGGGAAAGGAGGGCTTGACATGTATCAGGATAACACCTAGTCTCTGCCTCTAGCTACCTAACAGCTTTTTCTTCTTTTTAAAAGTAATTTTACTGGGGACTCTTAAAGCTCTTATAACAATCCATACATCTATTGAGTCTATCACATTTGTGCATATGTTGGCATCATTTTCAAAGCATTTTCTTTCTACTTGAACCCTTGCTATCAGCTTCTCATTTTTCCCCTCCCTCTTCCACTTTTGCATTCTTGTGAACCCTTGATAAATTATTATTATTTTCATATCTTACACTGTCCACTGTCACTCTCCACCCATGTTTCTGTTGTTTGGGCCCCTTGGGGGATGGTGGGAGGATTTTACATCAATCATTGTGTTTGGTTCCCCCATCACCCCCCTCCCTCATTCCCACCTTTTCCCCTACCCTCATGGTATCTGGTATCGCTATTCCCATTACTGTTTCGGAGAACTTTATCTGTCCTGATTCCATGTGTTGAGAGTTCTATCCATACCAATGTGCACGCTCCAGGCTAACTGGATTTGTAAGGTAGAACTGGAGTCATGATAGTGGAGTAGAGGAAGCATTAAAGAACTCGAGGAACGTTGTGTGTTTCATTAGTGCTCTACTGCACCCTGGCTGACTCGTCCCTTCCGTGTGACATTTCTTTGAGAAGATGTCCCATTATCTACAGATGGTCCTTGGATCCACACTCTGACTCTCCTTGTTTCAATATGATTGTGTGTTTTAGTTCTTTTGATGCCTGATAGCTGCTCTCATTGATACCTTTTGATCTTCCATGTGAGCTTTGTTGCTTCTCTGCTAGATGACTACTTGTTAAGCTTTAAGCCTTTCAGACCCCAGATGCTATACCTTCTATAGCTGGGTACCATCTGCTTTCTTCACCACATTTGCATATGCATTCATTTTGTCTTCACAGATCATATCAGGAAGGGGGGGCATCAAAGAATGTCAGACTATTAGAACAAAGTGCTCTTGTATTGAGGGAGAGCTTCAGTAGAGGTCATAGAAGAGTTAATATTCTGAAAGTTCTTCAACTCCCTCTAGCTGTTGGTCCAAGGTCATGGAAGTAGAAAGCAAAGTCTTCCAGATAGCAAACCGCAGACTGGATCAGTAACAGTCAGGAGCATGGGAGCTTAGTGAATCAGGCCCTGGTAGGATCTCAAACTTGAGGAATTCAAGGCAACAAGCCACAAACTCCAATGATGTACGTGCTAGATATGTGGTCTCAAAGAAGCCTCAATCTCTAATGACATGATTCACAGCACACAAAGGTAGTATAGCACACAGGTAGTTGTGACAAAGAACTAGCTCAAGCAGCAGCATGCTGGTCCAATCACCAGGGAGAGAGAGAAGGGAGGCGCCTTGAAAAGCCATTTATGTTGTTACCTTCCAATCAAGTTGAAACTTGATTAAACTCCACCCACATGTTCCTATTGACTTATTTGGCACAATGAACCTATCACAGCAGTCAGATGCATTCTCTATTTACTCAGGGTTCCAACCAGATAAATGTTCCAAAGCCATCCTGGTGATTCAGGTAGATGTCCACTTATGATGACCCCTCATGTTGCAGAGAAGAACTTCTCCAGAGGGATTTTCTTGACTGTAACCTTAATGGGAGCATATTACCTGGCCTTTCTTCTAGAGTAACCCAATCAGTGACTTCAAATCACCAATCATTGGCATGTGCAGATTTTTGTATTGCACAGGGACCTAGCCACACACAGAGATATCATCAATCCCACAATACAGGTACTCAACCTGCTCTCTGCTAGTGCCGAAGAGGTCCCAGCCACGCCCACTCAGCACTAAGCCTGAGGACACTTGGGTCTTAACCAAGTGTGCTGAATAGATTCTATTTCTATAGACAAACTCAGATATGCCAATGATCTTGAAGTTGGCACAGAAATGGGAATCATTCTGTAGGCCTCTACCTAAGGGCGCCATGAGTCAGAAACAACTCAGCAGCAACGAAGAACAACAGCTTTCACAAAGATGACCAAAGCATCCACACATGGGTCTTGGAAGAAGTACAGCCAGAATGCTTCTTGGAGGTAAGGATGGCAAGACTTTGTTTCACAAACTTTGGACATGTCATAAGGGGTCAGATCACAGAGAAAGGCATCATACTTGGCAAAGTGGAGGGACAGCAAAAAAAGGGGAAGGCCCTCAGCAAGATATATTGACACAGTGGCTGTGACAATGAGCTCAAGAAGGAGAACATTTATCAGGATGGCACAGGAACATGCAGTGCTTTGTTCTGTTATACATAATGTCGCTATGAGCCAGAACCAACTGAATGGAACCAAACAACAACAGTGCTCATGGGAACACATTGCTAAGGTTTCCCTAGGGCCTCTTGTGGGTCTTGTGCAAGTGGTGGGGGGAGATTCTGAACCTGTAGCTTTGTGAGTTGCTTCCAATGTAAACCCACCTTGGCTGTGAGTATCCTGAAGTCCAGAGACCTGGACTGGTATCCATGAGTTCAGGTTTTAGAACATGGATGGCATCCTAGAGGTCTACCAGGGACAGTCTCTGCCCTTGTCTACTGTGTTTCCACTCATGGAAACATGCTCCCATCCCTCTGGAAAAAGCAGATCACTCAGAACCTCCCTGAAAACAGGGAACCATTGGAGAGAGTAAATCCCCCTGCTTGAGCCTGCATCCTAATTAGGAAGAGTCATTTTAATTTCCCTGAGAAAGGATATGCTGGGGATGGGCCTGGTGGTTATGTCCACTGACCAGCCTGCTCCTTTGGAAGTTAATTAGCCAAGTGGCCAATTGGACATCAACCCCTGCAATTAAAGCATCACATTAGCTGAAATCAGGCTGGTGGAGGGGCCTCTAAGTTAAAAGAGCAAAGGCAGGCAGCCTTGCAGGATCTGAAGAAACATCTGCTATCATGTCTCCTGGGGATCAGTGTGTCGACACTTTATGATTTCATTTTTCAAGTTTAGCTCTGAGTCTTGAGTACAGGGCCTGCCTTCAGAAGGAAACAGAAGCAAAAATTTGATGGGGAATTCCTTCAGCCAAGAGACATAGCTGGGTACCATCTGAAAGTGCCCTCTGTTTAAACCTTTTGGCAAAAACACGTGTTTCCTATGAACAACCGGGATCTGGATCGGTGGGAAGGAATGAGGACAGAGCTGATGTGAGTAAGTCTGGGTTCACATCTGCAGAGAGACTCATCCCTGGAAGGTGTTGGTGCTCCCTACCCTCTCTAGACAATATTCGTCTGCAGAATGTCATGCTGTTGTTGCTCAGTTCTAGTAAGTCAGTGCTGTGTCACAGCAACTCAGTATATAATAGAATAGTTCCTAGTCCCGTGTTATCCTCACAAAAGTGGATACGTTCACGCGCATTGTTAGAATAGCCATACCAATCCATCTCCTGGAGGGACTTCCTCTTTTGCTTACCTTCCATTTTACCAAGGTGGATGACCTTTTCCCAAGGATGCATCCCTTCTTATAGCATGTCCAAAGTACACGTGACAAAATATCACCATCTTCACTTTTAGCAAGCATTCTGGCCATACTTCCTCCAAAATAGATGATGTGCCTGGTACATTCAATATTCTTCACCAATGTCATGATTCCAATCCACCCCTTCTTTCTCCGTCTTCCTAAATTGTGAAATAAACCCCAAGAGTCCCCACGACCTTCTGAATCACCCTCCACAACAGTGGCTTGGATGCTCCATTTCAGCTCCACTAAAATGCATTCATGAAAATGCTGAAATATCAGACTATTTGGAAGACAATTTTTAGACCTACCTTTGCTTGACACTTACAACTCACATGTTGGATGTTCGAGTCCCAGGAACAAGCTATCTGCCAAGAATAGAATTAACACAATCCAGTGCCTTCACTTCTACAGAAGAGTGTAAAACCCAAAGGAAAAAGTGGCTTGCCCAAGATTGCACAGTAAGTTGGCGAGTAGAAACTATGTAAATAGCCAAAACACCAAAATCCTGATCTAGGGCTCTAATTGTAATCCCCACATACCCCCTCCCCTTCATCTGCTGTGCCAGGAATCTAGCCAGAGTTCTTTTCACAGACCTGGCCTCTCATAGAACTTCTGGAAAAGGCTTCTCATCTTCTGGTATCCAGAGTACTCAGTTGCCCTGTGCAGCAAACTTCTGGGCCTAGTACACTCCATAGGTTGCCTATCTTCTCCTTAAGATTTGGCTCCCCACTGTTGCAGAGTCTGAAAATGCATTTTTAACCGCTCACCTTCCAGACTGTCTAGGTGTTCCTATGTGAGCCATTAAGCTCACGGCCAAAGTACTTGGCCTTTGACATCAAGCAGAAATAGCTGGGACTCAGTAGACCCCACTAGGCTGGTCCGGGGAAGCTAACAGTAGAGAAGAGACTTCCTTGGTCCATTTTATAAGTAGGTCAGTGCTGACATCCTCACCCCAGGGCCACCTGATTTTGAACCTCCTTTGAAGGCATCTGCAACTGAAGCCTCCATGATCCCACGCACATCCTGGCACATCCTGTTGTTGTTTTTCTTGCCTTCTGCTCAATGATACAGTGGAGGTTATTAGTCCCTCATACTGACATCATCCTATGACTAAATTCTCTCCAAAATTTAGGCCTCCCTCCAGTATCACCTCCTGCCTCACCAAAGCACCCCATCCCCATGACCCCCTCCCCTATTTCATCCCTGTAGCTCATAGACATCTTCTGTTTTTTTTTTTTTTCTCTTTCGTAGTATTTCTTGCTCTCTGAATTGTCTTCCTTATGTGGTGCTTGTTAGGTGCGATCATGTCAGTTGCAACTGTATGAACAGCTGGACAAAATACAAGCTCTTTAAGAACTCTTCCCCTGGGCGATTGTGATCCACAGAGTTTCACAGGCTGGTTTTTAGTAGGAAACACCCAGGCCT